>PVKC010031146.1:0-14618 GCA_004027635.1 Crocidura indochinensis
TTACAGGTCATCTCCGGTTCCCAGAGATGGGCGGGTCTCAGTTACCTGTATTCCGAGGTGGAGCTACAGACTACCATTGTCATAATAGTTGTTGATGTAGTTATTTCTCTAACTGCACTCACCAATCTTTGTGGTAAGCTTCATATCATGGGCTGGTTCTCCCAACCCTCATCTCTATTATGTCTGGGTATTATTAACATACTATCCTTTATTTTTCTTAAAATTTAATATATGAATGAGACTATTCTCTGTGAATTGATTATATGTCTGGGAGTCATTCTCTGAATACTTGAGTCTATTCATTGTTCTGAGGGTCTGTCTTTATTACAGTACTATGCTGTTTTAATGATTATTGCTTTGTGATATGAATTAAAATTGGGGAAAGTGATACCTTCAAATTTCTTTTTCCATAGAGTTTCTTTAGCTATTTGTGTATGTTTATTGTTTCAAATAAATTTCTGTAGTATTTGATCCACTTCTTTGAAGAATGTCATGGGTATCCTTAAAGAATTGCATTAAATCTGTACAATGCTTTGGGGAATATTGCCATTTTAATAATGTTAATCCTCCCAATTCAGAATAAGGTATGTGTCTCCCTTTCCTGTGTTCTCTTTTATTTCTTGAAGCAATGTTTTGTAGTTTTCTTTGTATAGGTCTTCATCTCTTTAGTTAAGTTGATTCCAAGATATTTGAGTTTCTGTGGCACTATTATGAAAGGGATTTTTTAATGTCCATATTTTCCCTATTATTATTTGTGTAGAAGAAGGTGGTTGAATTTTGTGTGTTAATTTTGTAGGCTTCCACTTTGCCATAAAAATCTATTGTTTCTAGAATAATTTGTTAGTGCCTTTAGAATTTTCTAAATATAGTATCATGTCATTTGCAGAGAGCGAGAGCTTGACTTCTTCCTTTTCTATCTGGATGCCCTTGATACCTTTTTCTTGACTATTTCTATGACAACTAATTCCAGTACTATGTTAAAAAGGAGTAGTGAGAGGAGACAGTCTTGACTTGTACCACAATTTTGAAAAAAAAAATGCTTTTAGTTTGTCACCATTGAGTATAATATTGTCATGGGCTTGTGGTAAATTACCTTGACTATATTGAGTAAGGTTCTTTCCATTCTCATGTTTTGAGAGTTGTTATCATGAACGGAATTTTTAAATATCATGAATGAGTTTTTATCATAAATGGACCTTATCAAATGCTTTCTCTTCATCTATTGGTATGATTATATGTTTTTTCTTTTGTTCATATTGTGTATTATATTGATTTATTTACATATGCTAAATCATCCTTGTATCTCTGGAATGAAGCTTACTTGGTTATGTTGTATGACCTTCTTGATGAGGTGTTGGATCCTATTTGCTAGGATTTTGTTGAGGATATTTGAGGATATTGGTCTGTAGTGTTTTTTTTTTTTTTTCTTCAGTATCTCTGCTTTTGGTATCAGGGTGATGTTAGCTTTGTAAAAACAATTTGGGATTGGTTTTTCAATTTCCTGGACGAGCCTGAAAAGACTGATAGTGATTCCTCTTGAAAGGTTTGAAAGAATTCGACAGTGAATCCATTTGGGCCTGGGCTTTTGTTTGGGTAAGACTTTTAATTATCATTTTAATTTCCTAATAATGATGGGTTTTTTTAGATATGCTAGATCATCCTGGTTCAACTGTGGAAGATTATAAGAGTCCAAAAAATTATTCCTTCCAGGTTCTCACGTTCTGTGGCATAAATTTTTTCAAAGTAGTCTCTAATTATCCTTTAAATCTCTGTAGTGTCTTCCCTTTTCATTTCTAATCTGGTTTATTAAGTTTCTCTCTTCTTTTCTTTGTGAATATTGCTAGTGGTTTATTGATCTTGCTGATTTTTCAAAGAACCATACTTTTTTGCTTTTATTGGTCTTTCGGATTGTTCTTTGGGTTTTCACTTCATTGATTTCTGCTCTAAGTCTTATTAATTTCTTGTGTCTACCTATTTTTTGGTTCATTTTGTTGATCTCTTTCAAATTTTATAAGTTGTGTAATTAAGTTATTTATGTAGGTCCCTTCTCCTTCGTCATGCGTGCTTGCAAAGCTATAAATTTTCCTCTTAGTACCACTTTTGATATGTCCCATAAATTCTGATAATAAATGTCTTCACTTATTTTTTTTTACTTTCTCTTTGATTTCATTTCTGACTCACTGGTTGTTTAGTAGTGAGCTGTTTAATTTCCAGGTGTTAAAGAATTTCCTTTGTGTCTCTTTTTAGTTTACTTCTAA
Organism: Crocidura indochinensis; assembly: GCA_004027635.1. Lineage (NCBI taxonomy): Eukaryota > Metazoa > Chordata > Mammalia > Eulipotyphla > Soricidae > Crocidura > Crocidura indochinensis. Next base: position 2,259 of record PVKC010031146.1, read on the forward strand.
TTTAAGTGCATTTTAATCTGAGAACATATTCATACAACTTCTTTCTTCTTGATTTTAAGAGTTCAAGAATTTATCCCTTCTAATTTAAGTGTATTTTAATCTGAGAATATATTCATACAACTTCTTTCTTCTTGATTTTATGGAGGAATGTTTTAGGGGCTATCATTTGGTCTATGCTGCAGAGTGACCCAGGTGCATTGGAGAAGAATGTATATCCTGTTTTCTGGGTATGTACTGGGTATGTATCTTGTATATATATACATATATATATATCTACAAGACCTTTTTCTACCATTTCTCCTTTCAGAGCTAGTATATTCTTGTTAGGTTTCAGTCTGATTGACTAATTAAAAAGGTGATACGGCAGTGTTGAGGTCTCCCACTATTATTGTGTTGCTTTTGATGCCTTCTTTAATATTTCTAAACAACTGTATTAAATATTTTGCTACTTCCTCATTGAGTATGTGTATTTTTAATAGTGTTATTTCTTCTTGTTGTACATATTTCTTGATTATTAAGAAGTATCCATCTTTGGACTTTATAACTTTTTTGAGCTGAAATTTTATGTCATTTGATATTAATATGAGCACTGCAGCTTTTTAAGGGAGTTGTTTGCTTGGATGATTATCCTCCAACCCTTGATTTTGATTCTATATTTATTCTGACTATTCAGATGTGTTTCTTGTATGCAGTAGAATGTTGGATTCAGCTTTCTGATCTATTTTGCCACCATGTGTCTCTTAACTAGTGTATTTAGTCCATTGACATTGAGATACTTGTCATGCATTTAATTTTTATCTTTATATATAGGAATTAGGGGGTCTTTTTGTCTTTGTCTTATAGTCGACCTTTCAGTTTGTCCTTTAAGGCTGGTTTTGAGTCTGTAATAGTTTTTGAGGCTCGTTTGTGAAACTAGTTTGTGAGGCTGGTTTGGTACAGTATTCTAGGTAAGACATTCATTTCATTGATTTTGTCTCTATATCTCAGTGAATCCAGGCCTTAAGGGTTTCTTGTGACAGGTCTGTTGTAAATCTTTAAGCATGCTCCTTTGAATATGATTTCCCTTTTTGATCTTGGTGCTTTCAGTATTTGATCCCTATATATAAGATTCATCATTTTGACTTGAATGCATCTTATGGTGCTTTCTTTTGAATCTTTTTCCACTGATACTCACTGACATGCAGGATTTGGTTCCATGCACTCTTCAGCTTTGGGAGTTTCTCTGCAATGATGTCCTTGACTGTTGAATCTTGCTGGGGATTTTCTTCCTGGTCTCTGGGACTCCAATGATTCTTATGTTGTTTCTGTTGCATTTATCAAGAATTTCTATTGTCACCTGTTCACATTCTTTTAGGATTTTTTCCATTGTCTAGTCTTTTCAGGATCTTTTCTAATTTCTTTTTGTTTTATGGAGTTGTTATGTATCTCATTTTCCATTTAATTGATTCTGTCTTCCACCACTCTTCCTCTCTTAGAGACATTTTCCAGTGAGGTTTTCATTTTGCCTGCCAAGGTTTTAAGTTCTGTTATTTCATTTTGGAGTTTTCTTATTTCTATTATCATATCCTCTTGATTTGTGTTTGTGGTTCATTAATTTTGCTCCATGCTTCCTTTGCGTTCTATAAAGATCCCCGTATTGCTTTTCTAAACTCCTTATCTGAGAGGCTAAATAGGTGGTTGGTACTTTAAAAATGTTCTGGTGCTGAAGAGATAGCACAGCAGGTCAGGTGCTCTTTCCACATCATCATCATCTTTTCACATCCATTCTCAATGTATGGTGGCAACCTGCATTGTTTCCCCATTGTCATGCTTGTAGTATGCTGTTTTCTACATATAGTGCTAAGTATCATTGACTAGGAGATGTGCTTGGTTGGGGAGTGGAGAAGACTGGTCTGTCTTCTCTAGATCCACCCTTCATAGGTGGGTTTCAGCTCATCTCTCTTGATGTGCTGTCAGCAAGCTTTTCTGCATGGGGTGGCTTGGGCAGCATCAGTGACAGGTCAAGATGGCACCCACATCAAATTGCCAATTTTGGTTTTTTAAATATAAATAGATGTATTTTGTTTTAATTTGCAAGTCAGCAGTGAGTTGTGGTTTTCTTTTTGCGATTTTCAAACCTACCAATAAAATGAATCATTTTTATATTTGAATAATTTCATTGATGAAACTAATATTAAATCATATAAATTAGTTTATGTAACACGACAGTTTCCAAATGCAAATAATGATATAAAATAATATTAAATGGTTTGTAGAGTTAAAACAAAGGTTAGGATGCTTGTCTAGTATGCTACTACAGTTGCTACTCTGGTTTGAATCCAGGTACATACATAACTTCTCAAAGCACTGCCAGGTGTGACCCTTGAGCACTATTGGTTGTGGACTCTAAGCACTCCAGTGTGTGCTTCCAAACCAAAATAATAATCATGAGAAATAAGATTACAATCATCATTCACTTGAAGTGATATTATTTTTGTTAAAGTCGCCGGTGCACAATTAATTATGTATGTGTGAGTATACATGTCCTTTTCTCATAATTTTGCACATGTAAGTGCAAACACAATATGCATGGTACTTTAAAAATGTTCTGGTGCTGAAGAGATAGCACAGCAGGTCAGGTGCTCTTATCTTACAGATAGCTTATAAGTTCAATATCTGACAACCTATATGGTTCCCTAAGCACTATCAGTAGTAAACTCCAGGTGTGACCTCAAAATAAAAACAAAATAAAAATTTTCTGTCAATAACTTACTTTATGTAATGTAAGTTTTTCTAACAGTTATTCATTTATATTATTCTGAGTTATAAAGTAACTCAAATAGATGTTTAATATTTAAATTTTAAAAACCTTTATTATCATTCCTGCAATAAAAGTTCAAGGAACATCATACAAATTATACTCAGTGGTTCAAAAAAAAAAGGAAGAGAAAGCTAAATTAACACAACATCATGAGGTCTTAAATATGCCAATCTTTAGGGATGAATGGTGACCACAGTCACAACCACAGTAGCTGCTGGATTGATTACTCTGAGGTTGTGCTGAAAAAATTTGAGAGCAAAGGCTGATGGATCTGTGAGGATGATGCCAGGCTCTGTTGGAAGCTGTCTGCTTACAGTTGTTGAGATGACAACCTAATTCCAATTTCTGCCTTCAGAATTAATTGTGAAGCATATGTCTCCTCAAGATACACAGGACAGACCTTCTCAAGAACTTGCACTTTGGCATGCGCTTTCTTTCCAACTAATATTAATCATGGTCCATAGACTTGTGAGAAATTATTACCCCTCTCAATTATTAAGATGAATGAAAAATTGGGGATATTACCCAGATTTGATTTATCCTCAGAAATAACTTTCAACTGAAGAAACTATTTATATAGAAACATAAACATCTAGCTTCAAAACACCCTGGTCTTTATCATTTGTATCACCATCAATTTGTCATATAAGCTACAATATCCCCATCTCTCCAACTCCTTTCTTGAAGTCTCAACTCCCTACCCCACCATGACTCAGGATACCCTTATGTGCTTCCATTTACATCATACAGACTCTTTAAACTTCTATTATTAAATGTGGTTTCTCCTTGAACCAACTGTCTGATGTTAATTTAATTGTTGCACTAGACTAACAACTAGTTTAATCTGGGGGAAGGTGTTCTCTTTGGATCTCGCAAATGTTTGCCATGTATCTAATCACCTGCACCTAAAATAGTGTCAAGAAAGGCATTGTCCACTTCACTTATTAATAAAAAATTCCCTAGTTTCTCTGAGTAGTGCAGCTATTTTCCCTCTTAAGTTAGAAGTTGAGCTGAATGTGTGGCCTTTTCTTTAGAGGGTCATTATCAGAATGGTTTCCTTAAGAGATAACACTTGTTTGTTCTGATATTGTTAGCTTCAAAAGTTCTTAGTTTGCCTGATAAAACAGACTATGTTGTGAAAAGCGCACAATTTTGCCAATCATCCAGTTAAGCTGAGTCACAAAGCGTGCTATGCAATATGATAAGATAAAATTTATAGAATGGGGGGAGAAGAAATAAAAGCAGCAAAGAGTAAAGTCAGAGTCTTCAAGTTGTGAAAAAACTGATATAAAATTGAATTTTTCTTCCTGTTTTCTATTTTTTCAGTGTGCAGCTCAGTACCAATTTTTTGCATGCATTTTACCACCATCTGTTCTCAGAGCTCCCTTTTTAAAATTGCAAGTGTGTTCTTCTTAAACACAAGTTTCTTATTCCTTCTCCTAAGACTCCTGACACCCATCTTTCTACCTTCTGTTTGTGACATTCCATAAAATATGAACCTCATAAGAGAGGAATCACACAGTGTTTGTGCTTTTGAACTTCTGGTAGTCAGTATCAGTTCCTATTTTGTATGGCAGACTCATAGTCCAAATACACCAGTCAGAAACGGTTTCTTTTCTACATGGTACACTTTAGCCTCAGTACCGATGCCATTGTAATCATTACAAAGCAGATTTGAGATGTATACACCTGTGGAAAACCATGATTGTGGTTAGAATAGGAAGTAGTGAACTTGGAATACATATACCAAATATTTCCTCACATAAAACTAAATTCCAGGGCTCTAATTGCTTGGCTGTTTTTCACTCCCAAACCATATACACCTTTATATTTTCTTTCTGATCTTGAATTATAGTCATTCTTTTTCATAGTCTAAAAGTTTGATGCATCTTCTAGGTAGAGAAAGCTGACATAATTGCTGTAATGATCTCTTAAAAGATTGAAAATAAAGTATTTCTGACAGTTTCTAAAATGCAGAAATTAGAGTGGAGCTTTGATAACATTTCCTAGCAGTAAAACACTAGGAAAATCTTCATTCGACAAATATTGCGTGAGTGTCATGTCTATATCAGCCATTGTTTGGGGAGTGGAGGACTTCAAGGACCAAAGCTCTGTCTTGCCCTTTGGAATTCATACGATCAGATGTGAAAATGTGTGTCACAGAAATAAAAACTAAAAATAAGCTAGTGGCAGCATGACAGATCATAAACTGTAGGATAAAAGGAAGACATAGATAGAGGTTGACACAGAAAGACCTTCAGGGCAAGAGTCTCAGGGGTCTGAGAGGTTTTTAAGGAAGGCGAGAAGAAGCATACTTATGGAACAGATCATAGAGATCAGGGTGAAAATGTCTGAAAAGGAAACTGTCTTTGAGCTAGCAAGTTACAAGAAAATCTTTTATTTCTAGGTTGTGATTAGCAGAAAGTGTAATACAGTGTTGGAAAGGGTGGAAGGGGAGAGGGAAAGTAGACCCTGATGAGGATACTGAAAGGCTACTTTTCTCATGATTTTTTTTGGAAGCTTTCAGAAATGTTTAAAGCAGAAAGACAGGTTTTAAAATTTATTTCCTGATGCTGCATGTACCCTTGATTGGGGAGAGGCAAAAGTGGAAGTGGAAAGACATGGAGGCTGGAGAGAAGGGGGAAGAAGAGGGAGATTCATGAAGGGCATGAGAATTCTAGGAAATGAAGCAGAGTTGAGCAGCTACTGAGGGTGTCCACAATATAAGAGGGTTTAACTGAAGATTTATCAGCTACGGAGAAAGCAAACTTTGAATCTGAATTAGCGTGTTCTGTTTTTTATACTACAGTATCCAATAAAGTACATGACATATTCAATCATTTTTATAAAATTCATTTTGGACAAAATTATTTTCTTCAACTTAGGTTAATGAAAGAAAGTGTTCTGAGCATGTTGAAGGTAAGGTGCACTGAACTTTGGTATTTGGTAGGTGATGCATATTAAGTATATTATGGAGATTATACTCAGTGATTATACCTACTTGGGGGCAGTGTCTGCTCTGTTTTAGGCTGGACAGCTCAGTGCTTAGTCCAGCTGAGTTTAGATGTTCCTTTATTACTATACCTCACAATTTTGGGGGAATGAACTCACAGTAAACCACATGCTGGCATATGCTTTACTACTCCTTGAAATAGATCTTCAAGCTCAAGTGTATTTGTGACATATAATATTTTCAGTATATGGTGAATGTATGGGCATAAGTTCCAGATAATTTGAAGGAAATTTGTATTGGATGTGAGATACAGTGCTCACTTTGGCAGCACATATACTAAAATTGGATGTGAGATACAATTATTAACACCAGAGTTTGGCTTCAGGATCCAAGAAAATAGTATGTCCTTTGTCTACATAGGAGAAAGTGGGCCTGAAGTTTTCTTTCCTATATTGCCAAAGAAATAGGAGAGCGCAGTTTAAGGGTTCACTTTGTTAATGATTGCAAAACAGCTTTATGTAACAGCCCCCATAAAAAAATAAAGCATGCTCTTGAATAGGTTAACATAGATTCTATGGAGTGCAGCATTCCTTATAATTATTTAGAGTCATTTATATAAAGATAGTTTGTAAATTATCTAGGAATAGAGTTTAGAGAAGAGATGAGAAAACTCAGAATATCACAAATTTGAGGAGACTCAATATCCAGAAATCAGTTCAAATAGGGAAGGATGAAAATGAATAGGGAGGCAGAACACTGCCTCATAAATTGAGGGGAAAAAAGAAGTGGATAGTACCAGGAGCAAACAGTCACATGAGCATTGAATGGAAATCAATAATGATGAGACCTAAATACCAAACCCAAAGTCAACGACAACAGAATCAAGATCTACAACAAGTTATATACAAAGGGGATCTGTTATAGTAGCAGTTCAGGGGGTAAGGGGAGAGGTATGGGATGCATGCTGAGAACAGGGGCAGAGGGAGGACAACACCAGTGACAGAATGTCCTTAATTTACTGTCACTATGTACCTAAAATATAACTGTGTTGTAATTCACATCGGTCGGTCACAATAAAGATTAAAAAAATTAAAAAAAGAGGGGCTGGAGTGATAGCACAGCAGTAGGGTGTTTGCCTTACATGCAGCTGACTCAGGATGGACCTGGGTTCGATCTCCGGCATCCCATATGATCTCCCAAGCCAGTGTATTTCTGAACTCAGGAGTAACCCCTGAGCGTCACTGGGTGTGGCCCTCCCCAAAAGAAAATGAATAGGGAAAACGATAAATCTGAGTGACAGGCACAAGAGCATACCAGGGCTGGGTGGGAAGCTGGGGAATCAAGAAGTTTCTGGGGATACAATGTAGGATCTGGGGAAGTGAGGAGATTGCAAGTAGCTGAGAAGCATCCATTACATATGGACACATAGACTACCAGATTCAGTTGGTAGCAACAGACTTAGTCACACTATAACTTGTGATCAATGACTAGCAGAGAGGTAGAGACAGTAAAACTGTACAAAGTCTCAGAGAATTTTAACTTGGATGATTGGGGAAATGTTTGTAGGCAATAAGAAATAGCAGATCAAGTCTTGTTTTAGGTAAGATAATATATTTGTACAAAGATGAGAATGCTCTCTAAAAATAGTCATTTATTTTAGAATATTTGCACTATTTTTATTCTCTTTGCAAAAATAAATTATAAGTAATTTATAAAAATAAATATATAATACATAATAAAATAAATATAAAATAAATTAAATAATTAAATAAAAATGATTTAACAATTTATTAAATTACCAGATCCTTAGTATAAATTATTGTAGTCAAATAAAACCTGGAAGATTAATTTGCTATTTTTTTAAAAAGAAGTGTCTTCTATGAACCAGCATCAATTTAGACCTTTGGATTACCTCTAAAATAATACAGATGATGAAATCATAAATATTACAGCTCAATCTTTTTTTTTTTTTGATTGGAGAGCCACACTGGTGATGCCCAGGAGTTACTCCTGGCTATGCACTCAGAAGTCAGTCGCTCCTGGCTTGGGGGACCATATGGGATGCTGGTTGATCGAACCAAGGTTCATCCTACGTTAGTGTGTGTAAGGCAAACACCCTACCACTTGTGCCACTGCTCTGGCCCAGCATAGGTCAATCTTCTCAGAGAAGACAACAAATCAGACAATCTTGTTTTCTTTTTATTTAAGGGGGTATACCAGGCAGTGCCCAGGGATTACTCCTGGTTACATTCTTAGAGATTACTCTTGGCAATGTTAGATGGACCAAGTAAGGTTCCAGGGCTCAAACCTGTGTATAAAATTAAGCAAGTCCATTGGTAAGTATTTCTTAACAAAAGAAAAAAATGTAGTAAGAATATGGAGAAAAGGACAGGGGGAGAAATGTACTTTTAAACAGACTTGTGAGTCTCTCTGAAGAGGCAAAGGCTGGAAGAATATGACAATGTTAGCTGAGAATATATGAGGAAGAGGATTCTAAGGGACAGAATGTGAAGTGATGAGGATTAGAGCATTCAGGAGAAGTGAATGACTGCTAAAGCTAAATTTATTTTCATTCCTAATAATTCCAGGTTCCTCTTTCTGACTGGAATAATGGAGGGTGCAGAAGAAAAGAAAAAAAAAAGAAGGTTCCTGTTAAGCCAACAGCAGTAACTTGAAAGAAGAAAAGTATTACTGATGTGCCAGATTCCTCAAGAAAAACAAAGAATTTTGCAGAGCTAAAGATTAAGTGCCTGAGAGAAATCTTTCCAAAAAATGCTTTAAAGGGTGTTTGATCTATGAGAAAAAGCTAAGCACTACAAAAAATATAGGCAGATGTACTGGACATAGATTCATATGACTAAGATGATGAGAAAATCTGGCAATTTTGCTGTTTTGGGGGGGCGATAGGGATATATCCGGTGGTGTTTGGGGCTTACTCCTGGCTCTTACTTCTGGTGGATTCCTGATCCTTGGTGCTTGGGGGATTGAGCCCAGGTCTGCCACACTATAAGATTGCTTTATCTCAAAAAACTGGCAATTTTGACATTTCTGCAGAACCCATATTGTCTTTTGTCACAAAAATCAGAGGTTTCAATGGTGTGAACTTAAAGGTCTGATAAAGGTGCTACAGCTTCTCAACCTTCAATGTCACCCTTTTTCAACTCAACAAGACTTCAATGAACATGCTTAGAATTGTGGAACCTTAAAGTGCATAAGGGTATCTAAACCAATAGTCAGTAAATGAATTGATCTATATTTGTAGATTCCCCTACACAAATCTCCGTAACAGATGAAGCATTGATTACTCAAACTCTCAATAACTACAACATCATCTGCATGGAGAATGTAATTCCTGAGAACACTACTGTTGGAAAATGCTCTAAGGAGGCAATTAGCTTCCTCTGGTCTTTCAAATTATCTTCTTTCCAGGATGGGATGAAGAAAGAGACCACCTATTTTGTAGAAGGTGGCAATGCTAGCAAGAAGGAAGAGCAGATCAACTGACTGATTAGAAGAATAAACTAAGGTATCCACATATTTTGCTCATATGTTCAGTTAATGAATAAACAACTGCTTTTAATTGTTTATTTTGAAAAATTTCAGAGATGTATATCTATATGAATGTTATCAAATTATTAAAGCATCATGTAACCATTATGAGTTATTTCAGCTTTTAGGTGATTTGGTATCATTTACTTAGTATATGAAATGCAGGCTTTATGTAAAAGCAGTATCAAATCAATACTTTTCAGTGTTGAGCTTTTCCCTTATAAATATTTACCAACCAAACACTTTTTCACTTAAAAATGAAAGGGAAATATGAAAAGAACCAGTGACACAATAGGACATAATTGGGGAACTCCACCCTACCTGCAATTGAAAAAAACTATTAAAAATAAAACAAAACAGTTCGCGATACTGGAGCAATAGTACAGTGGTTGGGGAATTTGTGTTGTATATGGTTGACCTAAATTCAATCCCAGCATCCCACATAATCACCTGAGCCTGCTAGAAATAATTCATAAGCCATAATAATTCCTAACCTCTAAGAATCACTATTGCACTGGTGAAGGAGCTATACTGTTTATGACTGAAACCCAACTACAAACATCCTTGTAATTATGGTACTTAAAGATTTATTTTTAAAAAAGGGAGAATCACTGAGTGCAGCCCTGAAACAAAACAAAACATAACAAAAACAGTTTGAAAGAGTGTATTCCCATTTTCCATATGATTGTGTTAAGACTTTTATCTACAAGCAAAGGTGATGGAGCCCAAATTCACCTTTCTGAGCTTTGAGAGTTGCAGCATATTCGCCACTAGATTAGTCAGCATTGAGCATGTGAGTGATGACTAAAGGTTTTTCCTTCTGCCTGCTCCCCATCTACCATATGGGTTCTTCATGTGACACAATCAGAATGGTTGATTTTAAGAACATTTAGTTCAAGCCAGGTTTCTGGATATATGTCTCTCCTATGTTACAAGTATGGTTTTTGTTCCATTCTATAAATTATGAGTCCCCTGAAGATGTGAAGATGAAGACTATTTCCTATGTATATCTGTGCATGAAGAAAACAATTTATAATAACAATTTTAAGGGAAAATATACTTGTTAAAATTTCCATTTTATACATATTTGATCATATAGTTTGGTGACATTAATCATATTCATATTGATGTGATACCCTTGCAATTTTCTCTTTTTAGAACTTTTATTTCATCTTCTCAAGCTGAAATTCCAAGTCCATTGCATAGAAACACTCTATGAGAATCCCCTCTTAGCTAGTAGCGACTATTTCTTATTCAGACATATGTTCAGTCTAGGAGTTATCTTACAGCAATTCAGAAAACTGAGACTTCTTTAATTATAGAAATTTGCACTTCTCTCTAAAATGCACCTTAAAATGGAGATAAAAGGCAGTATACAATGTTTGGTATTCAAAAACTCCCCACCTCCAAGTCCCCAAATAACTGAACTTCAAGTGTTCTTTTGAGGCATGTGAACCCAAGTTCTCATTTTATAGTGGAAAACCTTTCTAAACTTGGAACATTGATCTTAAATTTTTCCATTTTGTTTTTGAATCACATTGGACACTGTTCAGGACCCCTGGCTTTATTCTCAGGGATAACGCCTGGCAGAGTTTGGGGAACCCATAAGGGACTCAAATCCAAGAAACTGAACCTAGGTTAGTTGAGTGCAAAGGCTACAAGCATCCTACCAGCTGTATTATCTAACCAGCACACAATCTTAATTTTTTAAAAGGTCAGCTTATAGAAGTTGTTTTTTATTCCCCAAAGTCAATGTTACAGCTAAATGGCAGGTAGGCAAATGGGTCATTGCTCTCTAAAGTTACTAGAACTGTGTTCCTGGCTCCTTTTCCTTCACAAATATCAGGTAGGTTTCCTAAAATGAAGATAAGATTGAAAGGAGAAAATTTTACCTGAAGAGTAATGAGTGTTGATTACATTCTTTTCACTCTGCTTAATTGACACACATTCTTCTGGAAAGAGAACTAGATTCTATCTCTGTCATAGATGCTATCTTTTAAACTAAATATTCAAATGCATGAGCTTTTGCTTCCTTAAACATCTACTATCTGGAACTCACCAAGGGCTAATTTTACAGTTCTCCAGTGCACAAAGATGATCCTCTAAGGTTGGGTGAACTGTGAAGTTGGTCTTAATGCTCTCATGCTGATTTTGCCTGTAAGCTATGCACACCTCGTTGACCACACCTGAACACAGAGCATTTGGGTTACTGGAATGACAAGTTCTTGTGGCTCTTGGTTTATCAGGAAAGAGCAGATGCCTGCAGGACCTGACTTCTCATTCTCACTATCACTCTCCAGTTCTTCCTGCTTCACCTTCTTCTTTCTTTTTCTTCCTCTATGCTTCTGGTCTCCTACGAGCTGTTTATATCCCTATGCAGTACAACCTAGACTTTTTCTATCCTCACCTCTCTTCTACCTTGCTCTGGAGCATAGGATTCCTCAGCTCAGAAGAGTGAGGTTTTTGTAGCAATGATATTTCCAGTTGCACATGCCCTTCCAGTGCTTTCTCTTGAAACTTAGCTCTACTAGTTTATATGGGCAGAGTCTTCCTCTATGAAATTCTGATGTCTGATGCAAGAGGGAAGAAAAGAAAAGGCCTGAGAAATGAAACTCATCCAAGTAACTCATCCAAGTGCATAGATCACCCAGACTCAACATTTTAGCTCTGGATTTGGTAGATATTCAAGCTCAGCATTTTTCCTACTAGAATATATCACATTCTCCAAACTACTTTCTATCTAGAACTCACTTAATGTGCATGAGTTCTGTGTTTTACAGGGTCTGTAGGCAAAAAGTTGTGAAATGGGAGTTGGAGAGAGGCATAGAAGTGAAGGATAGGTGAAGGCTAGATCTCCCCAAATTATTAAGAGCAGAAATTTTATTGTTTATAAGATATTTTTATTAAAGCACCATCATTTACAAAGTTATTCATCGTTTTATATCTATAATGTTTCAACACTGATATCACCACCAGTGTTAGCTTCCCTCCACCTCTTAGGCTCCTCCTTCCCATACCACCCACAGGCACTTTTGAAAATTTGGTTGTGGGTCCGGGC
>PVKC010031147.1:0-14616 GCA_004027635.1 Crocidura indochinensis
GCACCGGGATTCGAACCGATGACCTTTTGCATGAAAGGCAAACGCCTTACCTCCATGCTATCTCCCGGGCCCCACAAATTAATTTTTTAAAAAGCCATCTAATTGTGCTATTGTACAAATTGCTTTTGTCCCTTCAGAATAAGAGCTGGATTTTAAGGAGTCTGGGAGAGGGTAAAACCGGACATTAGAAGACATGGGGAATTGCATTTCTTCCTACCTACCTGCCAGTCCAGACAAGAAATGTCACCTACTGAACTCTCTGCCCTTAAATACAGAATTTCCTATTCTGTGTAAAAGACATCCAAAGAGATATTTTCAATGTAATTTGGTTCCATATGTTTAGAATTGCACAACTGGTGCCCAGGACCCTACCAGATCCCTTATTTCTTTTTTTTTTTTTTTTGGTTTTTGGGTCACACCCGGCAGTGCTCAGGGGTTACTCCTGGCTCCATGCTCAGAAATTGCTCCTGGCAGGCACGGGGGACCATATGGGGCACCGGGATTCGAACCGATGACCTTTTGCATGAAAGGCAAACGCCTTACCTCCATGCTATTTCCCAGGCCCCGATCCTTTATTTCTTAATAAATTTAAGCTTACAGGTAGATCCATACCTCTTTTTAAATGAGCTTCATTAGAGATATGAACTCAATTCCTGGGGTTTATTATGAAGTGAGAACTTTTGCCAACCTTATTATTAACATCTTAAACATGATTTCTTCTTCGTGTGATTAAATGGAAAAAAAATTTTCAGGCAGAACAATAGCACAGTAGTAGAGATTTTGCCTTGTGCGGTACTAACCTAGGTTTTATCCCTGGTACTCTATATGGTCCCCCAAGTACTACTGCAAGGCATGATCCCCAATTGCAGAGATAGGAATCAACCCTGAGCTCAGTCGGTAGAGACCCCAAATACACAAATTTTAAAAGAAGTTCTCTTCTTCTATACTTAAAAATAGGATAACAAAAATGCCATTTTGTACTGAATATAAATATGTCAGGATCAACTTTGGAGAAAAGTCACTGACAAGTGTATAGACATTAGGCTTAAAATCAGAAAACTGGGGTCTGGGAGATAGTCCAGGGCCTGAGACACCTGCTTTACATGCAGCTGACTCCAGTTCCATCCCCAACATCTCATAATGCCCTGCTCCCAACACCACCAGGAGTGACCCCTGAGCACAGAACCAGGAGTAGCTCTTGAGCAACATTGGAAGTGGCCTGAACACCAAAAATAATAAGTAAATATCAGAGATACTAGGACTGAAGAGATACTATAGGAGTTGAGGCATTTGCCTGCATGTTATAATTCCCAATTCTACAAGTTCCCTCTGAGCATCTTCTGAGTGACTCCTGAGCACAGAGCCAAAAATGGCGCTTCTGAGCACCACTGAGTGTGGCCCAAATTCCCTCGGAATAAGAAACATTGAGACCAGGGATGGGCTCAGTTGTCCAGAGTCTGTCCTACAGTCGTACTGAGGCTGAGAATTCACCTTTCAGGACCACCTCACATGCAGGCTGTGATCCTGGCAGCTTTACAGACTAGTACAAAGGAGCAACTGAGGTAGAGAAAGCAAGTCCCATAGGCCAGACTATAGAACTCCTTGTCAGCACAAGATGAAGGAAATAGGGAGAAATAGGTAGAAAACAGGAAATATGTTCATATTTCCCAAGGGAAAAAAATATAAATATGGTATCTAAAGAAACCTTTTCTATAAATATATTCTAATATGTATAATATATATTATACATGCATATATATGGTATATATACAAAACATATATAATAGTGTCTATATAAACCTTTTCTAAAAATATAGTCTAAAAATCTTAAAGGAACTTCTATTTTTTTCAACATATTTTTACTTTCCATTTAAGGTCTACCCTCATGATTATATAAAGTTTAATAAAAGAAAATTTTCAATGTCCCAAATGTAATGAGTTTTATGGTTTACCAAGCACAGTTATTTCCATCGGCATCTATTTGTGAACTTTCACTCTCGGACAAGACAACATTAAAACCATCTCAAAATAAGTTGAACTCAGATTGAAGCCTCTAGGTTACTAGACAAGAGACTAAAAAAGAAGATATTAGCACATTTCTATCATCAAAGTTTATAAATATATTTTAATAAGTGCAGAAATAAAAGGTATCTGAAATGTCATTGCTATCAATAAACAGACACGTGGTATTGAAACTGTAACATATTGTTTTGCTAGTCTTTATTTTGCACTTTGGTGAGGGTGCATCTCCAATTGTGCTCAGGAGCCATTCCCAGCTCTGTGCCAGGTGTAGCCCCAAGCAGTGCTCAGGGGACCACATGGTGCCAAGCTCAAACATGCAAATCATGAAAGCACTCACTCCATTGAGCTCTCTCCTGCCCATTGTCATATAATTTAATGCATCTAGTGTATTAAAACAAAACAAAAACACCAGGAATATGCTTGTAGTTGAACAAATTAAATTCATGTCTCATGGTGAAGGAGGGTGAACATACACAACAGGAGTATAGGGATGTATCTTGGGAAAAATAAGCGAGAGAACATTCAGAAAGACTCTTTTATGGAATTTTGACTTTGGGGATGTGGGATAAGACTCTAAAGGAGAGGTTTATGCTAGGCTGGAGGCTGCCAACTGAGACAGTCTTGCAGTGGTTATCTTGATGCATCTTATCTGGAGGGAGAGAAAGATGGGGAGAAAGGAAAGCCACAAAGAATGGAGAAGAATCACTAGCTCTGGTCGAAATCAGGATGATAGTTCTGTGGGCACCAGGGACCTTGGTTCTGTTTGTGCTTTGACAAAATCAGGAGGGCACTAGTTTGATCTGATTTACTGGATTCTCCCAGGAAATGAGCCTGAGGTTGGTATTCTTAGGAATTGTTTATGTCCTGGCTGTGAGTGACCTCACAGCCTCCAGTGGTCAGGAGCTGTTCATCTAGCTTTCCTGACCTATCACAAAGCTATGTTATGTAGTCATACTTTTAATTATAAGATTATTTATATATACATATATATACTGGAAGTACAGGCTCAGATGTTTCTACTCCTGGGGAAATTGATCTAAAAAGTTGGGAGACTGGGATTTTTTTTAGTGTTTTTTTTTTCATGGGGGATGTTTGGGTCTCATCTGGGTATGGTTCGGGGGTTACTCCTAGCTCTGCACTCAGGAATCAGTCATAACAGGCTCAAGAAATCATATAGGATGCCAGGGATCAAACCTAGGTCAGCTTCATGTGAAGGCAAGTGCCCTATACCCGCTGTGCTATCACTCTGGCCCCAGGGTTTGTTTATTTATTTATTGGTTTTTAAGCCACCCCTGGTCAAGCTCCGGGTTCACTTATGGCTTGGGGGAACATATGGGACACTGGGTGATCAAACCGTGGTTCGTCCTAGGCTAGCACAGGCTAGCAGATGCCTTACCGCTTGCGCCACTGCTCCAGCCCCCAGGGGCTGTTTTTTTTTTTAATGTGTTCTAGAAAAGTGATTCTTCATTCTCTCTCTGACACTCCTCTTACAATACAATGCATGCAGTAGATGATGCGCTAAATTAAAAGAAGTTTAATTTAATTGGCCTGTAAAGCTGAAAGTCATAAAAGTTATTCTCAGATCAAATAAACTGTGAGAAGCAAAGAGAAAGGTATGGAAGGAAGGAAACCAATATATTTTTATAATATCTTTATTTAAGCACCAGCATTGCAAACATGTTTGTAGTTGGGTTTCAGTTATAAAAGAATACCCACCTTCATTAGTGCAACATTCCCACCATCAATGCCCCCCATATCCTTCCTCCCCACCCCCTGCTTTTCTTCCAGACAAGCATTCTAATATATTTTTCTCAGTCACTACTATTGTCATGATAGTTGTCAGTGCCAACTATTTCTCTAACTTCACTCACCACTCTTTGTGTTAAACTTCATATCATGGCCAGTCCTTCTAGCCCTCAACTCTATTGTCTCTGTGTAAAATTATTAGAATAATGTTATTTATTTTTCTTAAGTCCCATAGATGAGTGATACTATACTATGTCTCTTTCCCTCTACTTATTTCACTCAGCATAATAGTTTTCATGTACATCCATGTATAGGAAAATTTCATGACTTCATTTTTCCTGGTGGCTGCATAATATTCCATTGTGTATATGATACCATAGCTTCTTTAGCCACTCATCTGTTGTCGGGCATCTGGGTTGTTTCCAGTTTCAGGCTATTTTAAATAGTGCTGCAATGAATATAGGTGTGCAGAAGGGATTTTTGTATTGTGTTTTTGTGTTCCTAGGGTATATCTCTAGGAGTGGTATAGATGGACCATATGAAAGATCAATTTATAGTTTTTTTATGGAATATCCATATTATTAGGAAACCAATAATTTTCTTTTTTGTTTCTCTTTTTTTTGGGGGGGGCACACCCGGTGACACTCAGGGGTTACTCCTGGCTATGCGCTCAGAAGTCGCTCCTAGCTTGGGGGACCATATGGGAAACCGGGGGATCGAACCGCGGTCTGTCCTAGGCTAGCGCAGGCAAGGCAGGCACCTTACCTCCAGCGCCACCGCCCGGCTCCCTCTTTTTTGTTTCTTAATCTTTTTTTAATAATATCTTTATCAAAGAACCTTGATTACAGACATGATTATAGTTGGGTTTCAGCCATATAAAGAATTCCCCACCACCACCAAAGCAACATTCCCATCGCCAATACCCTCAATCTCCCTCCTCCCCCTTCTGCCTGTATTACAGACTGGCATCTACTCTCTCACTGACCTTGTCACAATAGTTGTCAATGTAGTTATTTCTCTAATTGCACTCATCACTCTTCGTTGTGAGCTTCATATAATGAGTCAGTCCTCCCAGTCCTCATATCTTGTCTCTGGGCATTACTACAATAATGTCTTTAATTTTTATTAAAACCCATAGATTAGGGGTTGGGCGGGGGCGCTGGAGGTAAGGTGCCTTGCCTTGCCTGCGCTAACCTAGGACAGACCGCGGTTCGATCCCCCGGTTCCCCATATGGTCCCCCGTGCCTGCCAGGAGCAAC
The DNA here is from genome assembly GCA_004027635.1 of Crocidura indochinensis. Classification (NCBI taxonomy): domain Eukaryota; kingdom Metazoa; phylum Chordata; class Mammalia; order Eulipotyphla; family Soricidae; genus Crocidura; species Crocidura indochinensis. Next base: position 5,028 of record PVKC010031147.1, read on the forward strand.
TTCTGAGCGAATAGCCAGGAGTAACCCCTGAGCGTCACTGGGTGTGGCCCAAAAACCAAAAAAAAAAAAAAAAAACCATAGATTAGTAAGACTATTCTATGTCTATCTCTCTCTGATTTATTTTATTTTATTATTTTTATTTATTTATTTATTTTTGGTTTCTGGGCCACACCTTGTATCGCTCAGAGGTTACTCCTGGCTATGTGCTCAGAAATCGCTTTCAGCACATCTCTGCATAGGGACCAGTTTGGGCACCTCCCTGTGCCTTGGTTTCCCTGTCTATGCAAACAAGCCCAACAGTTCTAGTAGCCAATCAGAAAGCTATGGAAGGGTTTGGAGGAATAGCATGGAGTTAGGGTGTTTGCTTTTCATGCAGAAGGTCATTGGCTCGAATCCCAAGCCTGCCAGAAGCGATTTCTGAACATGGAGCCAGGAGTAACACCTGAGCACTGCTAGGTGTGATCCAAAAAAAAAAAAAAAAACAAAAAATACTAACTTTTGCTTTTGTCGATTTTTTGGATTATTTTATTGATTTCCACTTCATTGACTTTTGCTCAAAGCTTTGTTATTTCTTTCTGCCTATCTTTTTTGGTTCATTTGTTGACCATCTTTTAATTTTAAAAGCTGTGTCATTAAGCTTTTTGTATAGGCCCCTCCTTCCTTTCTGATGTGTGCTTGCAAAGCTATAAATTTTCCTTGTAGTACCACTTTTGCTGTGTCCATAAATTCTAACAGTTTGTCTTCATTGTCATTTGTTTCCAGAAATGTTTTTATTTCCTCTTTGATAATATTTCTGACCCACTGGTTGTTCAGTAGTGAGCTGTTTAATTTCCAGGTGTTAAAAGTTTTTCTTCTGTGTCCCTTTGTAGTTCACTTCTAATTTTAGTGCTTTGTGATCTGAGAAGGTAGACTATATAATTTCTATTCTCTTGACTATAGAGATAGGTTATGGACCACCCTGGAGAATGACCCATGTGTACTAGAGATACTTGTGTATCCAGTTTTCTGGAGATGGAGTATCATAGATAGATGATGATGATGATGAAGATAGATAGATAGATAGATAGATAGATAGATAGATAGATAGATAGATAGATAGATAGATAGATAGATATACTAGTCCACTTTCTTCCCTTTTTCTTTTCAGAGCTAGTATATTATTTTTGGGTGTCAGTCTGGTTGACCAATCAAGGAGTGACAGGGCAGTGTTGAGGTTTCTCACTATTATTGTGTTTCTATTGATATCTTCTTTCATATTTGTCAATAATTGTATTACATATTTTGCTGGTTTTTCATTGGGTGTGTATATGTTTAGGAATATGATTTCTTCCTGTTATACATATCCCATGATTAGCATAAAATGTCCATCTTTGTCCTGTATAACTTTTCTGAGTATAAAGTTTGTGTCATCTGATATTAATATGGATACTCCAGCTTTTTTAAGGGAGCTGTTTGCTTGAATGTGGAAACCAATAATTATCTAATGCTATATGGGAACATGCATTAATCACTAAGCCTGATCCTTGTCAGTAGAACCTCATTTGACAAGAGGATATTTGTAGATTACCATGTTAGATGTAGTCATTGTGGTGGGCTCTACCCAAGATGAGTGTTCTAACATGCAGGTGACATGTAGACACATCCCCCATGAATGTGGTGAAGGCCAGGTGAGGACAGTGGCAGAGACTGACTAGGTGTCGCTGCAAGCCTGAGAGCCCTCAAGGATTATGGATCCCCAGAAACAAGAAGTTTCTGTCAGCCTATCTGAGGGAGCACCACTGGCCCTTGGAGTCTGAGGACAAAATAGAGGATCTCAGAGAAGCTAATTCACCTCCCTCCAAGGAGAGGGCTTGGATGTGACTGGTATGTTTGGTTAGGAACAGTCACTACTTTCCCAAATGTGCAGCCATTCATGAGGAATAAATGTAAGCAAGAACCTGTAAGAAAAAGTTAGGGTAGAGCTGCATGGAGAATTCTTGATGTCTGGAGGAGATATAATAGCTCTCCTGGTAGTAAGGAGTGGAATATCTGTTGTGAATTGTTCTAAATGATTTTTTTTTTGGTCTCTCTTTTTTTAACCACACCCAGCTATGCTCAGGGGTTATTCTAGCTTTGCTCAGGACACCTTTCTGGCATGCTTGGGGGGTCATGTGGGATGCTGGTGACCAAACTCAGGTCAAGCGCGTGCAAGGCAAGCGCCCTTCCCGCTGTTCTATCACTCTGGCCCCTAAATGATTTTCTAAATTGCTCCCAAACATACTCAAGAACCTGTTGCAACTCTACTGGACTCCCACCCCCCATGATGCTGATCCTGACCATCTGGCAGACAGAACCCATAGATAAACTGTTTTGGACACCCCAAAAACAACTGTTCTGGGGATTTCCCTTGAGGCAAAAAGTTTTGGAGAGACATTGCCCCAGTGGGGAAGGGCAGCACAATGAGGGATGCCATCTTAACATGATCATTAGCTACTCTCAAACTTGACTCCATCTTTCCTCCCTCACAGAGAGCTCAAGATAAAGAGGAATAAAAAAGGACATAGGGGAGATAATGTATGGGCAATGTATTTTATTGCCCATCATGTTGCTCCTGAAACTCCTAAACTCCTATGTTTGTGCTTATCTTCTCCCTGGCATTTTATTTCCCACTGACAATGCTTCTGTTATGTCCCTGGCCCTGTCACCCTACCCCAGTTCTTCAGATCTTATATAAGCATTATTGGACTGGAATAAAGTGTCTCTGGTCATCAGCCTGGAACCCGTTCTTTCCTGGTTATCAGTTGAGTTGGGGCGGGGGGGATCATCTTCAGTCCTGAACACACTGGGAGGATGGAAGTTGACCCTCACTGATTGACACACAACTCCAATGACAAGTATGGCTCTATGTACAGAAGAGCCTTAAGGTAGTCATAAGAGTTGCAGAGATCCTCTAAACCAAGAAAGTGGCCATTAGCAAGCTAGAAGGATAGGCCCCAGAAAACAGGGCCCCACACAAGGAGACTATAGCACTGACTCTTAATTCACTGATTTCTATACTTTTAGGAGTTGGTCACATCCAGCAGTGCACCAGGGCACTGTGCTCAGAAGTGGCCTTGACTATACTAGGGACCAAATGCAATGCCAAGGGGCTCGACTAGGGCTGTAGTATTGTGGCTGTGCCAAGCTAGTACCTTCCCTCCTGTATTACCTCTCTAGCCCTGATTTCTGTTCTTATCTGAATGTTTTTCTTACTTCAACTTTCTTTGTATTGCCTTTGCTTTCTTTTTATCATGGTTGTTTATGTTGAGCACGTCTGGCTCTAAGCTGTCCCAGGTGCATCACTCAGGCTTTTTCCTCATATCTTAGAGCTTTGACAGTCATTTGATTATAAGTACTGCAACTTCCATTTTGAGTTTCTTTAATGCATAAATTATTCAGAGAGTATTTTTATTTTCCTAGCGTCCATGGAGGATGGTGTGCCTCTACTTTTATTGAAGCAGTTACTGTCTTTATTCCATGAGTCCCAACTTCATGACTTCAACCTTGGAAAATGTCAATGCTTATTGTATAGCCTGGAAATGGTTAAACTTTAGAATGTCTCTGTGTATTTAAGAAGAATGAGTGTGCTAAGTTGGATAGTGTATTAATGGCATTCTTCAAACCCTTTATACTCTTGTTAATTATTCTTATACTTAGTTTCTCTGTTTTCTGAAGTTGTTTCCTGAAGTTACTGTGACAAACCTTCATAAATAGAGTGACTTAAAACAAATTCAGAAAATTTGTTTACACACAGGCATGGAGGCTTGACGTTCAAACCCAAGAAGACATCAGAGCTCTCTACCCTTCTTCTCAAGATCTTGGGGGAGAATTTTTCCCATGATTCTTGTTGCTTGGGAGGGCCGCCCACATTGCTTGGCTTAAGGTCACGTGCCTTCATCTTCTCCTCCATTTCCATATAACCACGTCCTCTGCTAACTGCCCTATGCTACTCAGTAATGACTATGTGGTGCATTGTAAGTCCTTCTGAGAAATCAACATGACCCTTTCTCTGAAAAAGGTAATTTAGGGAATCCAGAAATTCAGATATAAATGTATTTTGGGGCCGCTATCCAGTTCCACTACAAGAAAGATGCATTAAAATCTCTTCAAATCGGGGCTGGAGAGGTAGCATGGAAGTAGGGCGTTTACCTTGCATGCAGAAGGATGTTGGTTCGAATCATGGCATCCCATATAGTCCCCCGAGCCTGCCAGGGGCTATTTTCTGAGCGTAGAGCCAGGAGTAACTCCTGAGCGCTGCTGGGTGTGACCAAAAAAAAATCTCTTCAAATCTAGATTTGTTAATTTATCTTAATAATTTTAAGAAACTGCTGTCAATGTCTGAGAGGTAAACCTAAGTATATATATAGTGTTAGAGACATTGAATCTTCTTGGTACATTTTAACTTCCATTAGTAAAAAACATGTGTCTTTGTCCTAATATTTTCATTACAAACTAATTTGTCTATATGAATAGTGCAATATCATCTTTTTCGTTCTAAAACTTTCAGCATTATTTTGCTCCCATCTAATTTAATTTTGTTGTAACTTAGTCACAACCATCCATTTGTCTTTTTCCCTACCATTATAACAAACTCGCTCTATCTACCCATTCCCTGTGCCCTCCCTTCTCCTATGAAATGTTCTGTTACTTCTCTACACAGCCAATGGCAGCCTTGTTGCTTTAATGTTCAATTAAAATAATCAGGATTGGTTGTAATTGTCTAAAGAATCCAGATACCTCCCTCCAGAGTCCACTGGCTACTCTTGAACATCCTTTCCAAGGACTCAGGAACACTTATATTTCCATTTTGCCAGAACTACCATTATTCCCATGGCCCTAGAAAGGAAATGTTTTCATTGAACTCATCGCTTTAAAAAAGAGCTACTGGAGGAGGGAAGGTCAGGGAGATGGCTCCAAGGGCTGGAGTTCATGACTGACATGCAGAGCTCATGTTAGATCCCTGGCATTGCATGGCTTCCCTGGCATAGTTGGGCATAGCCTAGGTCAGTTTCCTGAGGGAGAAGGAGTTGACAGAGGAAGAAGATGAGAAGAAGATGGAGGAGAAGAAAGAGAAGGAGGAGAAAAAGGTAGAGAAGATGGAGGAGAAAGAGGGAAAGAAGATGGAAGAGGGAATGAGCAGGCAGAGATATAGGAGCAAGATGAAGAGGAAGAAGATGAGGAAGAAAATATAAATGATCAAGACTAAAATAAATTTGAGTCTAGAGTGATAGTACAGTGAGTAAGGCACCTACCTTGCATACAGTCAACACAGATTCAATCCTTGGCATCTCATACGGTCCCTCAAGCACCTCCAAGACTTATTCTTGAGTGTACAACCAGATGTGGCCACCAAACAAAAGAAAGACTAAGCTAAATTATTTAACTAGGTGAACAAAATAGGGGTTATCAGGGAAGAGTGGAAGAAAGGGGTTAATGAAGGAAGTCAAGGTTGATTCTGAAGGAAGAAAAATAGACTTTGTTGTTGAGCATCATGTGGTAGATACATATGTTGACTTTTGATGCTGTGGCCACCACTGTGCACACAGCTACATCTACTCACACTGTCTTGTTGAAGATGATATTACTAAGAGTAATAATAGGGGCCCGAGAGATAGCATAGAGGTAAGGCGTTTGCCTTTCATGCAAAAGGTCATCGGTTCGAATCCCGGTACCCCATATGGTCCCCCGTGCCTGCCAGGAGCAATTTCTGAGCATGGAGCCAGGAGTAACCCCTGAGCACTGCCGGGTGCGACCCAAAAACCACACAAAAAAAAGACTAATAATAATTACTATTATTATTATTATAAAGTTTCAAAATAAGCCAATAAAGCCTCCCCTATATACATGTCCAGAGAATAGAGGGAAGGATTCAGCTTTTAGGGCCAAGAATAAAAGCCAACAAACCCTGTCATTTGAGTTGATTGTCCAGCCACTGGATTTTTTTCTAAGCCAGCCTGGAGCATTACCAAAGAGATCTGTGCTCTGCCCACAGCCCAGCACAGGACCTGGGTTGGGGAAGGAGATGAAGAGGGACACAGAACAACTTTTCCAGCCCTGCAGTCTTTCTTTGCACCCACAGCCCAGATTCTTGGCAAGATTCAGCTGCAGCTGCTGAGCTAGTAAAACTCCAAGGGAAGAAGGAAAGCAGTGAATAAAGAAGACAGAAATGAAAGCAGAGGGTCGGGCCAAGAGAAGGTGCAGATTCGCCAAGCTGGCAAAGAGAAGGGAATTTATAACCTGGAGAATACACTCAGCTGGGTCCTTCCCGCCTTCCCACTCTGAGAGAAAATCACCCCATTGGAAATCAAAGGCTGCTCTATCCCTCTCATCCATACTGCTCCTCCAGGCTCAGGCTCCAGCCCGGGCCATCGCTGAGGAAACTGCACTATTTCTTTCCTGCATGCACTGTGCAGGCAGGGGAGTTGTAGGTAGCTCACACAAAACCCCTTCTGCTTTCCATCACCTTTCTTGGGACTCTGAAGCAGTGTTCCCCATGGAGACTGCTTACAAAACCTCAGCACAGCCCAGGGCAAAGGCACGTATGGGCATAAACCATAAACCCTCAACAACTCCCTCTCCTCCCACTTTCCCCCAATACAGTAGCAGGTCTGAATTTCAGTACTGCTTGGTTCTAATTCCATTGGGCATTCCTGTGAGCCAGTGCTGGAAAGGGAGGATACAGTCTTCACTGGGCACAAGGACGGTCACTCTGCAGAGGAGGGTGAAGTGGGCATTCGGGAAAATAGCAGGTCTGGTCCTCACTGGACCCCAGATTAACAATGGCCAGGTGTAAGTACTGTCTCTCCTTACAGATCATCACCCTGGGGATCTCCAAACAGGGAGCTGTGAAGGGGCTCCTTGAAGAACTATTCTGAAATCTCAGGAAGTGTTAAAGTCAAGGAGGCATTGTTAATTGGAAGGATCACATCGGTCCTTTCAGAAAAGTTCCAAGAATAGCTATGTTGTTTCGATGACTTACACTATAGATAGAAGAAAAGAAACTCTGCTCTCTACCTTCTCAGAAAATAAAGATTTAGAAAGTATATTCATGACTTGGATATTTCATTTTTCAGTAAAATACAACTAACCTAGCCAACATGCCCAGTAGAGACATTAATATAAGTTTAAACAAGTGTATCTCCTAGGCAGATACTTAAATTCCTTTAATTTTATATTAGGATATAAAATTGCTCATTTTAATGGGTTAGTAAATGCATAGGCCTCCCGAACCCTCATTGATGAAAACACAACATAGGCAGAAGGAAATATACTGTTATTTCTGTTGTGGCTATATTTCCATTTCCTAATAACAATAATGAACTTGAAGCATCACATTTGCATACAGATAGGTCTTGATTCCTGCTTTGCTGCCACTATACAGTTAAGCATGTCACTGATGTGTGCTTCCTGGCCTCCAAACACAATTTAAAGACCTCTTTATGGGGGAGGCAAATTACAGCAATGTGCTTAAGCATTAGGGCTTGGACTTTTCCAAAATTGCTGGCAATAGGGCAACATTGTCTAGTAGAGAAAAGCCAATCCCTGAGCTCTGAGCTATTTCAGCTCAAGAATTGTCTTTCAATTTCTTCCTGGCCCCAATCATGGTATCCTGCCACTCATCTCACGTCCCAGAAGGAGCAAGGGCTGCCATATTTAAAGCTGTTCCTTAGACAATAGAGACAAAGACCAAAAGGACCAGTTCATGGGTGGAAGCTTCCCACAAAGAGCAGGGAGTATAGTTAGGACAGAGAAGGTACCACTAGGACAATGAGAGTTTCTGGACAGAAACTGGGTGCTGAAAGGCGGGAAAGTGATAGGCAGGATACCCCTTCTGTAACAGTATTGAGAGAGGGGTGGGGATGGAGGGAGGGAGAGGGAGGGAGGGAGAAAGAAAGAGTGAGGGAGGGAGAGAGAGAATGTCTGCTAAGAGGCAGGAAAGGGGGCAGGGGGAAATTGGTGACACTGGTGGGGGAAATGTGCACTGGTAAAGGATGTGCATATAACTCAATTATAATTGGCTCCAAAACAAAAATCTGGTGAGATGTGGATCTGGAAGCAAACAACAACATAGGAAATAATATACACAGTGAAAGGGTACAAGAACGGGTTTAGGAATTCCAACACTCAAGCCAGGAATCCCACCACACAAACCTTCTGCTCCTAAGAAGAAAAGCAGCTTAGTGGAGGAAGACTGAAGAATGAGTGCTTTCCTTCTTCAAATCCAGGCTTTTATTTGCAAGAATCAGGTTACACTGTAGGGTGGAGTATGAATACTGATTAAGGTGGGATCAGTAATCCAACACTCACTCATGAACAATTATGCATCAATGAAAAAAAATTGTATTATAAGCAATCTTGTAAACCAGTGTTTTGCCTTGCATGCATAAGGACAGTGGTTATGGTTATGGTTATGGTTCCGAGCATAGAGCCAGGAGTAACCCCTGAGCACTGCCAGGTGTGACTGAAATAAATAAATAAAAAGCTGTTCTTTCCTGAACCAGATTGTTAGACCCATGAACAAGGTAAACACAGTGATATGGTACCAGCCACAACTTGAGTCTACTTGGGCCAACTAGCAAACAAACAAATCCAATACAATGTGGGTTGTACCTGTCAGTGAAAACAGAGGGCAGACATTTTCACTTTTCATCATCCCAGCAGGACTCAGCTTTGATGGGTTGAATTTTCAATAAAAACCTTAACAGGGGGCCGGTGCTGTGGCGCTAGAGGTAAGGTGTCTGCCTTGCCAGCACTACCCTAGGACAGACAGCGGTTCAATCCCCCGGCTTCCCATATGGTCCCCCAAGCCAGGAGCAACTTCTGAGCGCATAGCCAAGAGTATCCCCTGAGCGTCACCAGGTGTGGCCCTCCAAAACAAACAAATAAACAAACAAAAAAACCCTTAACAGAAGGGACTGGAGAGGTGGCACTAGAGGTAAGGCATCTGCCTTGCGAGCGCTAGCCTAGGACGGACTACGGTTCAATTCCCTGCTGTCTGATCCTCCCCCACCCCCCGCTTCCCATATGGTCCCCCCAAGCCAGGGGCGATTTCTGAGCTCATAGCTAGGAGTAACCCCTGAGTGTCAAACGAGTGTGGCCCAAAAAGCCAAATAAATAAATAAATAAATAAAAACCTTAACATAATAGGAGAAAAAATGGCTCCACTAAAGGCATGAAGGCATGAAAGCACAAAGGGGTGGATCTCAAAACAAAAGAGCAAGAGAAAGCCTTAGGCAGGAGCCATATACTATATCCTTTTGTGTGTCTTGCATGTGGCCAACTAGGTTCAATCTTCAGCATCCCATATGTTCCTCAGAGCACAATCAGGAGTGATTTCTGAGTGCTGCCATGTGTGGCTCGAAACAAAGAAAAATCAAGCAGGGGGCCCGAAGAGATAGCACAGCGGCGTTTGCCTTGCAAGCAGCCGGTCCAGGACCAAAGGTGGTTGGTTCGAATCCCAGTGTCCCATATGGTCTCCCGTGCCTGCCAGGAGCTATTTCTGAGCAGACAGCCAGGAGGAACCCCTGAGCACTGCTGGGTATGGCCCAAAAACCAAAAAAAAAAAAAAAAA
>PVKC010031148.1:0-14611 GCA_004027635.1 Crocidura indochinensis
TATAAGAAACACAGGGGGCCAGGCGGTAGTGCTGGAGATAAGGTGCCGGCGCTAACCTAGGACGGACCGCGGTTCGATCCCCTGGTTCCCCATATGGTCCCCCCTGCCTGCCAGGAGCGACTTCTGAGAGAATAGCCAGGAGTAATCCCTGAGCGTCGCCGGGTATGGCCCAAAAACAAAAACAAAAAAAGAAACACAAAAGACAGTATGGTCATAATATCTAGAATCAACAGATGAGAACCAGTCCATGGCGGGAAGCTTGCGACAAAGAGCTGGGATTGCATTTAGGGTAGAGAAGGGTCCAAGATGACAATGAATAGTTGGAACTGTTCACTGAACAAATATGGGGTGCTGAAAGGGGATAAAGTGATACAGAAGATACCCCATCAGTAACAAGAGTGTAAACTACAGTGTCAAAAAGGTGAAAAGGGAGAGAGAGAGAGAGAGAGAGAGAGAGAGACAGACAGACAGACAGACAGACAGACAGACAGACAGACAGAGAGGTGAAATGTCTGCCCAGAGGCAGACAGGGGAGAGGATAGGAGGGATATGGGGGACATTTGTGACATGCATTGGTGAATGGAAGTGTACATTGGTTGACTGAAACTCAACCATGAATAACTGCAAGGTGTACAGTAAAGCCTGAAAGCCACATATATACTGAAATTATTTTGGTTTGTTTTTGTTTTTATGCCACAAAGTCACTGGCAATGCTCATGGGTTATTCCTGGTTCTGAACTCAGAAATTACTCCTTGTAGTCTCAGGGGACTTTATAAAATGCTGGGGATCAAACCCAGGTCAGTCACATGTTAGGTAAGTGCTCCACCCACTGTACTATTGCTATTGCCTTAAATACTAAATTTTGGACTTAACTTAATTTTTAACTTACTTTAAATAAGATCCTAAAGCAAAAAATATTCTCTTAGTCTGACTTCTTTTATTTATATGATTTTAGCTGATAAAATTTAACTGAAAGAGAATATCACTTGAAATACTGTCAATTTGCACTTAGAAACTATAGCATTTTCTAGATGACTATTTCTAAATTTCTGGCAAAGGGTTTAGTCTATGATTAATTTCTTCTGCTTACAAGTGTGGAAACTACATTGAACATCTCCTTTCTAGTACTCAATAAGTCCTTATTTTAAGAATAAAAATTAAATTAGTGGATATTTGAAACCCAGCGAACCATCTATTCTTCCTTTACCTTCCCATTTCTCCTGCTTCTCTTCCTTTATCAAATATTTTTGTTAAATGAATCTAAATAAAAGAAACGGAAAAGGTGGAAAGGTGAAAGGTGGAAGTGATATCCTTTGAGAAAAACACATTTAAAGAAATGTTGTATGGGGCTAGTGATGCTGGCCTTGCACTTGTATAACCTGAGTTTACTCCCTTGTACTCCATATAGTCCCATGAGCCCTCTAATAGTGATCCTTGAGCACAGATTCAGGAGTAAACCCTGAGCAAACTGCAAGGCATTACCTGAAAAACAAAAATGCTGTGCACCTTTGAGGAAAGTAACTTATGTGTATTTGAAGGAAATGACTGACTTATAAATTTATGGAAAGTCTAAGATCCTAGATACTAAGGTTTAGTTTATTTTCCTGTACAGTTTTTAATCTGTAACTAAAATTCTAGTTACAGATTGGACACCTCCATCTATAATTGAACAGTTAAGCATGAGTGTTTTGTTGTAAATACAATTATATACCTTATAGATTTTTATTGAAATTGGTTCTTTAATTCTAAATTATGAGTTTTATAATATTATTTTTCTTACAGTGTTAGTCCTCAGTGAGATTGTGCACATGAGCCTCCTCGTTAGTCTGTCATTACAATATCTCTGCTCTTGTAGAGAACTTCTTGTCTTCTTCCTCTCCAGTTGCCACTTCTTCATAATCAAGGCTTCCATGTAGTCTAATGCAGAGCCTCCATGTTCCCTTGCAGGGGTTTCATGGGTTATGAGCTTGATACTAAACTGAATGACGATGCTAGCCCTTGAATTCTTGGAGTACTAGAGTGCCGGAGAAGAACACTTAGCCTTTACACAATAAATGTTCTTTATTTCACCAGATACAGAATGCTGTTACAAATATAAGGTCATTTAATTCTTCAAACCTCTGTGATCTTGGAATTATTATTTTTACAAATGAGAAAACTGAAGCTCTGAGGGGTGAAGTGACTTCACTTTGGTTATACAGCTTAGATAAAGTGACAGAAGTAGAAATAAAGCTACGTTTCCTGACTTCCAGCCCATTGTCCTGTCCACTGTCTCTCACATAGCTCCAATCAATATCCCATAAATTGCCTGTAAGGAATTCATAGATAACAAGAGTTAGAAAACACAGATTTTTCTGTTTCTTATAATAGAAAGACATTATACTTACATTATACATTACACTTGTAATTATACATTTGCTGTGCTGTGAGGTTTCATATGTTCTGAGGAATTCAGAACATAGAAGGGATAGCAGGGAGTTCTCAGGAGCATTCGAACAAAGGGAAAAAGGAATTTGGTGCATCACTATGATTTGTCAAAGAATGATGCTGTGAATATAACATAAGATCTAGGGTACAACCTATGAATCATTATTTATATGGTCAATTACCTTTGCTTTGGGTTATTTTTCCAAATTAATGCAAGACACAAATAGTCATATTTTTAATTCTGACTTGGTGGAGTGGTGGGAAAGTTTCACATCTATTAGCCCCACAGTGCAATAGATTACCAATCCTGCTACAGCCAGGAAAGGTAGTGCCACTGATGGCCAACTTCTGTTTGACACTTCTGCAGGACAGTTGGGGACTGGAGCAGTAAATGGTTTAAGCCAATTTACTGTGACAATGGGAAACCAATGGTACTATTTAACCAACTACAGTTCTTAACAGAAATACAAAACCAGGAGTCCTAGAGTTGCCTGGAGATAATTGGAGAGGTTGACTATTCCAAAGTTGGGTGGGCAGGAGGAAAAGATGACTACAAACCATGGAAATCTGAAGACTACCACTAAACAGTTTTTGAAGTTCTCCAAAATTTGAGCAGTTACAATAATACACATTTATCTTTCAACCTGCATAGCTAAATACTACATGTAAATTTATTAAGAGGTTATTAGTGTAATATAGTATTAACTCAAGATGGAATCATCATTAGTTCTCTCATTTGCAGAAGTTACTGCTGAGAGAGTACCTAGATCCCTCTTTCTTCCCGTGTATCTAAGAGTGGGCTAAAGTGATGCTACCAAAAGCATGAAGCAAGTCCTGAGGACTTTTTTTTAAAAATATTGTAACCTAGATGACACCCCAAATCAATTGAATCAGAATGACTAAAGGTGCAAATGTGATATTTTAAAATAATTCTCTAAAGTGAATTTAAGAAATTGAAGTAGGAACTGATCATCTTTTAGAATTAAAATTCATGGGGTCGGCGAGGTGGCACTAGAGGTAAGGTGTCTGCCTTGCAAGCGCTAGCCAAGGAAGGACCGTGGTTCGATTACCTGGCATCCCATATAGTCCCCCTAAGCCAGAGGCAATTTCTGAGTGCTTAGCCAGGAGTAACCCCTGAGCATCAAATGGGTGTGACCAGAAAAAAAAAAGAATTAAAATTCAACTTCCAACAGGGTATTCAGTTCTCTTGATCACTCTGAACTAGTTTCTTATTTATCTTCTAAACTAGAAAATTGTGCATGTGCTTTACAGTATCATTAATAACAGTGAATAATGTGATATGATCTAAATATACAGCTGAGTGATTAAATATATATCTAGGTACTATAGTACTATGCAAAAATTTTAATTGACAGTAAGTAGAGGGCAATTAAAGATTATAAAATAGTTTTATAGTCTGTTCATATATTAATAAAACTTACAAAAATAAAATGATAGTGAATAGTAGATAAATCAATTATTAAACAATTTTATAGAATGACCTAATTTTTCAAAGCCAATGAAATGTTACATGATATTGCAAGTGTATCTACTAAAACTTTAATGATTCTTTTTTGCACTTTTATTTGTATGCATCTGTTTTTTAAAAATGTATTATTTTCTATCATAAGGGTAAAATGTGACACGTTCAAGTTTTGACTATTGCTCTTACATATAATTGTAGAAAGTCTCAAAAATTATTCCATTTTTGTGTATGTAGACTGCTAGCTCTTATGTAAAGCAGTGATATGCAAAAAAAATTATCTTTCGGGTTACTTACAAAGTTTAATTAGACTTGCTCATTTTCTGATTGGGAACTAAAGATAAAGAGGAAAAAGGAGTAACATTTCTCCTATAGGACTTGTTCTGGCCCCTTGTGGAGCTGCTCCCATTTCATTGAAGAGAATAATTGCAGAGGAAGCAGGAATGAGAAAATTGGAAGGCCATGGAGCCTGAAGAGAATGCTTTTGATCTCTTATTTCCCTAGATCATTCTGTCATATTTTTGGCTTGGTGTGGTGGTGGTTATGAAAATAAATGAGAGACTTCAGTGAAAAGCTTTTGCACACAATCGGTCACTAAATTCATGAATGCCTCTGTCAAGAGCTTAACCTAGCTACTTACCAAATGTGTGTGACCTTGCAGTGTTCTCATTTTCTGCAAATCTGTTTTCAACCCTAAAAATGATGGGATAATAATAGCACCAACCTCACTGAGATGCTGTGAGAATTAAATTATATGATGTAGGTAAAGCACTAAGCAAAAAGATTAAACATATATAAAGGCTCAATGTGCGCCACCATTATTATCTAACACCTCATTCCAGCACCTTAACAATAACAAAAAAACCTTGTGTTGATAAGAATTTCATTGTAATCCATAAAAATAAAATTGCGCAAGCATATATCTTTAGCCATTTGAAAAAGACATGTTAAAAATAGTTTTGTATGTTATTCTCTAATTCAAAAAATAGGAACTTTTCTATTTCAATACTAAAGAAATGTATTATTTCAAGTGTCAAATGACACCGTTGTAATTTGACAACAAGAATAGAATAATTCATTTCAGAAAGGATTCCTTAGATAAATGATGAACCACCGATAAAGGCACTACACTGGGTTTAAGGCAAGTATTTTTATGTTATAAAAACGAGTAGACCTTGAGAAATGTTTTCAAACAACACTGTATATGCATGTAATGCCATGAGAATATCTTAATTTTTGTTGTCAAGTTCAATGTTCTAGGAAGAACCGGGACTTGGGAGAAGAATGGGGGTAAAGAAAATGACCCTGATGGTTTCAATTCACAAGACTGATTGAAATAAACAATGTGGCCTATGATTTTCAAATTTCTGATGTTCATTGGAATCCTCTGGGGAACTTCAAAAGCTGTTAGTTCCTGGCCTCACCCTCACAGATTCTGATTTCTGTAGTGGGGGGTGTGGTTTGAATGCCAGAAGATATTCCATCTCTCCACAGATTCTGATGAGGAGACAAATAGAGAATTATTGGCATGAAGGATCCATCTGAGAAGACAAACCTCCAGGTACCTCTTGCCCCTTTCCTGGGGCACTTTCCCAGGTATACCAATGAAGAGCAGTCCAAACACAGCACCTTCTTTCCTTTTCTCTTTTTTTCCTGCTTCTTATAAGGAAGACTTTACATCTTCTGTCCAGGAACCATTTGAGTTACATCATTGAAGCCCATTAGTCAGATTTCAGCTGTGATCTTTGCCAGACCAGCATGGTCAGACTATTCCCTTTTCTCTGCATCTCTGCCCATTTTTTAAACCACATCCTTTGAATTGTGTTCATACCACATGCCCATCAATACCCATTATGCCTATGGATAGGACTTTAAATCTATATTAAATGTCATAAATAATTGGGAAATTATTGTTCAGTCACATTAGTTTCAGGTTGAAGTCAAAGTCTGTGTGGTAGCATTAAAGAACTTAGTAATCAGTAGCCAAGGGACCTGTGCTTGAGCTCTACTCTGCATTCTTATATCTATAGGAGATTGAGATAAGTTAGTCATGTGTAAACTTTGCTTTTGAACTGAGAAACAAGAATTAATCTGAATAGATGTCTTTTATTAATCTTTTTTATTTTTATTGAAACAACTATGATCAACAGAATACTTCATAGTTGAATTTGAGATATACAATGAGTCAGGGACCTTCTCATGACAAGTGTCAACCTCCTTCCACCAATGGCCCCAGGGAGTAAGATGTCTTTTTAACTCAGTTTAAGTTTTACTGCTTCATTAGAAAAAATAAAGGATATATATGAATATATATATCCATATATATATATACAATATATGTTTGGGGAGTTATGGGGACACTTCTGGGAAATATTTGAGATACCTGAGAATAAACTCAGGTCATATGCAAGGCAAGTGTCCAGTCTATGTTAGTATTGCTCTGGACTCAGAAATAAAGTATTGTGGGGTTTTTGTTTTTTGTTTGTTTTGGGGTCATACCTGGCGGCACTCAAGGGTTACTACTGGCAGGTTCAGGGAACCATATGGGATGCCAGAGATTAAACCCACGCCTGTCCTGGATCAGCCTCATGCAAAGCAAACACCCTACCCTATGCTACCACTCCAGCCCCAGAATTAAAGTATATATTTAAAACAATACCACAAATATTCACTTTCAAGGCTATATCACTCCTTATTTCTCCCAAAAATCATATGTGTATATATACAAATGTCCTATAGAATTAATTATGTAGAAAATAAGGTTACATATCAGATTTTGTTGAAATGGAGTAATAGAATTTTAAGGAATTAAGTTTTTTATGTTAAAAATATTGCATATCCTTAAATATACATTTTTTTATTCTTGAGCTTCAGGAGAAGATGTGATATACTTACAGAAATTGACTGTCTTAACCAAGAGCATATTGTTCATGACAATGGGATCAGTCCTTGAATATCTTGAATCAAAGGATTTCTATTGTGTCATGATAGAAAGAACATAGATGTCTGAATATGGTTTGAACTTATTACATAATTTATAACTTTCTGCTTTTTGCTTTGTTACTATTATGAATAGATTCCCTCTATTATTGATAAGTAATTGAGGTTATATGTCAATTAGTGGTTTATTATTGTAAGTCAGGGCATATTGTTCTAGATATATTAAAGAAGTAGGAAGCTATTTTTGAGAGTTACATGGGGAGTTATACAATCTAATGAGGGAGCATAGCAGGAGAACTCAGAAAATGGATACAAACCACGAAATATGCATAGGATGCATAGCAGAAATAAGCAATCCAAGAAAATGCCTAGGAAATGCCTCTGATGCTTTCACTCCACATAAATCATAACCATCTTCTCCTCTTGGGTCACAGATTGAAAGTTCGGAGCTCTGGTAAGAAAGATCAGTTGGCTCTGGACAGAATCCTGGCTTCAGGGAGAAGGGACAGAGACTCTTTCTGTTAACCTCCATTATGAGAAGCAGGACACTATCACCCCTCTCAACCCCAGAGAATGGATAATTTCCCATCAGGAAGTATCAAGTGCTGGACAGTCAAGGAAATGATAAATATTATTATTAAGTATTAAGTATTATTAAGTATTGTCTCATATTATCAACTAGCACTCTGTATTTTAAAAAAAATCTCTATTTCTTCTTTCATGCAGTATTAGAAACTCTCATAATAGAGGTTTCTAAGGAAATTACAAGTGTCTATAAAAAGAATAATATATTCATCCTTTGAATTAAAAAAATCTGTGGTTAATAACATAGGGTCTTTGGAGACATCAGCCAATTTTCACATTGAGGAGAAAACAAAACTGTGCTCCTCTGGAGTTTATTTGTCATCTCCCACATTAGGAGGTCTGTGGGATCACACTCCCATTAGCAGCCCCAGTTCATGAAGGCACCCGCTGAAGAGGGTCACAGCTGCTCGAAGTTGGAGTCTGGAAACTCCTCATTAGCACATTCATTCTGCCTACATCTATTTGCTAGGCACTGGGGTTTTAGTTTATGATCTTGAGAACATAAACATAAACATTTGTTGGTACTGGAAAATCTTGTCTGTGCATGGTGTGGGGTATCTTTGCTTGTATGAATTGTATACAATGTAATGCAAAAGGAAGTGTCATTCAAATTTTCAAGTCTTAAGGGACATAAAGATTATTTAGAGGTCCCTTTTATAAATAGCACTGGAATAGCAGAAAGACACTAAAATCTGAGAGATGGAATGTTAAAATTGTTCATCACCTTGGAAATTCAATCTCCCCATCTATCTAGCATTTTACCAACAGGCTCCCACCCCCAATCCCCCTTTTTGTTATATGCACAACTAAAGAGTCAGAATGTCTTATCAGTAAGTGCTTTTTTTGGAGAGGATCTTAAGCCTTGAAAGATTGTTTTGTAAGTCTTTTTGGCATGCTCCTGTCTTTCAGACAAAATGAAGAGGAAGATGCTTTCTGAGTTTATTCTTGAACTTAAGCTAATTTAGATTATAAGACTGAGCTGGATTCATATATGAGATAAGTTGAACAATAACTTAATTTTATCAATGCTTAAATATCTTCTAATTAGGCAAACAGCACCAACATCTTTTGTAATATCCTTTTATTTCTTCTGAAAATGTACCTGGGTTGTATAAACCCTATATCTGTTTTCCAGAAAACCAAATTAGAACAAGCCTTCTAAAACAATGACAATCAGTGAAAGCTGAGCAAGACAGGTGAGCACTATAAAATGCATTTACTCTTTGGGAAAATTGTGTAAATACCTTTTGAGTCCAAAGAATAACCTTTTTATATTTTTTATTTAAACACCTTGATTACAAATATGATTGTACTTGGGTTTCAGTCATGTAAAGAACACCCCCTTTCACCAGTGCAACCTTCCCATCACCAATGTCCCAAGTCTCCCTCCTCCCCACCCCACCCCCGCCTGTACTCTAGACAGGCTTTCTACTTCCCTCACTCATTCACATTGTTACGATAATTCTCTGTGTAGTTATTTCTCTAACACATCCACCACTCTTTGTGGTGAGCTTCGTTGTGAGCTGGACCTTCCAGCTCTCCTCTCTTTTGTCTCTGAGAATTTAAATAATAACCTTTTGTTTCTGGAATTTGAGTGTTGAAGCATCTACGTTTATTTTTCTACATGTTTGGAAGGGTATTTCCATTTTAAAGAATATTGACCATATTTCCCAGTTCACATAGACTGTAAAAGCATCAGCTGCTAAAAAAGCACGTCTATAAATAATGAAAGGAAATTCTCTAAGTTCTTCAATCCCTGGGGGAGCATTCTTCCAGTTAGACCCCATCATACAGTCTTTGCAGAGTCCAGTAGTGTGCTTCATTGTCTCGTCCTTACATTTACTGCTGTGCCTGACTGTGATGCAGCCTGAATCATTGATGTTGCCAGACTCCCTTTTCCCACATCAGTACTGTTTTTGGCTCTTGTATCTGTAGACTTCTTTTCCTTATAGCATCAACCCAGATACCACTTATTGAAATTGGACTTGTGCCTTCATTTCTGAAAGGACTGCTGACATAAAGCTGCAATTTCCTATTAAAGTTTCCTCTTTAGAGGACCAGAGTGATTGTACAGTGGGCAAAGAATTTTCCTTGAGCACGATCAACCTGGGTTAGCTCCTTTGCATCCCATATGGTCCCCCAAGTACCTCCAGGAGTAATTCCTGAGAGCAGAATAAGAAGTAACGCTGATTTGTTATGACATGCCGATTTGGGGGTTTGGATATGGAAGGGTATTCCTGACTTGGTGCTTTGGGGAGGTTGGGTAGGGAAGAGTACTTCTGTCTTGTTGTTTGGGGGATATTTTGGTGCTGAGACATGAACCCAGGACTCTAACATGCAAAATTTATGCTTCAGCTTCTTGAGCTATCACAGTGCCCATGTTGTAGTGTCTTTTTGTCCAAAGCACCCATTAGATGTCATTGGGTACTATTCCAAAGACACTTCCATCTGGTTTTATGGTTCTGGTGACAAGTAACCATCTCAGTTCCTTCATAGAACCATGTAAATAACCCCTTCATTTATTTCCTCTGGACAAGAATGTTATTTCCCACCTGCATATAATTGTCTCCTAATTCCTTCTGAATTACCATAAGTCTTTTTGTTGCTTTCCTAGCTTAGAGGTTAATGTGGATGGTGATATTGAAATTTAGCTATAAGATTTCTTTTACACTGGGTGTGGCCCAAAAACCAAAAAAAAAAAAGATTTCTTTTAAGCCAGACTTAATTGTATTCATAAATAGGAAGTCACAAAGACCTCTTGTACTAGGATCTAAAACAAACAGCTATATTTTTGATATTTCATTTGTTTGGAAAGACTATCTCTAAGGTTAAAAAAAAATCACTGAAACAGTTTTCTATGATGTTGTATAATAGAACCACCTGAAAAAATTCAACAATTTCTTATGTTCAGGTGCTAGCCCATGTCTATTTCTTAACATCATATACAGACCTCTTTTATCTATACCTTTTCCCTTTTCTGTTATCTTGGGATTGGAATCCAAGCTAATCAAGCTATTCTAATGGGTAACCAACATTGAGAACCACTGCATAGGGAAGTGGATGAGCAAGTAACCATAAAGATGATTTCATCATGCTCTTTTCTTCCATAAGTGAACTCCATGTTCCTATGAGACATCTCTCTCATTGTATGAGTGGATAGGGGAGAGTGTTGGACCATATCCTGCATTCTAGGGATTACTTTTGGCTCTGTGCTTATTGTTTACTTCTGGAAAAGCTTGGCGAGAGCCTAGACTAGCTGTATGCAAGGTAAGTATCTTGCCCACTATATTATCTTTTTGGTCTGCAAAACATTTCATATTAAGAACAATGTTTGTACCCATTCAAAGCTCTATTTCCTTTCTCTTTCTATTTATTTATATTATAAATATATTAATATTTTTTAAATTATATTTATATTTAATTCTCCCTCATAAAACCTGTAGAGCATGGGGCCAGAGTGATAGCACAGCGGTAGGATGTTTGCCTTTCACGTGACTGGCCCAGGACAGATCAGGGTTCGATCCCCAGTGTCCCTTATGGTCCCCCAAGCCAGGAACAATTTCTGAGTGCATAGCGAAGAGTAACCCCTGAGAGTCACTGGGTATGACCCAAAACCAAAAGTAAACTTGGAGAACATACATAATAATATAGAAGATAATCATAAAAGTGACATGTGTACAAAGACAATAATAGAAATAGATAATGTGATAGCAAGTACCTTACATCTAGGGGCATGGAAAGGGCAGCTGAGTTAGGTACTCTCTGAAGAGGAGACATTGGAGGTGAGATTGGATAGATAAAGGAATTGTGTGTGTAAAAATCTGGGGCAGAAAATCCAAGCAGAAGAAGGAATGAGTGCCAAGACCTTGAGGCAGAAATAAATTGGTGAATTTCAGAAACTGACAGATTGGAGCATGGTGAGAGGGTGGAAGTGCAGGATAAGGTCAAGGAGAGAGTCATAAACTAAACCTGCAGAATCATATAAGTTACAGAAAAGATCAAGTATCATTTAAAAATGCAGTGAAAGCCATTGGAGGGTGAATTTTATGTTTTACAATATATGGGGAAAGAATTCATAAGACACAAGAGCAATCAGTTGGTAGTGGTGGCTCATTTTAGATGTATTGCTTTGGGGGTCAAGGGAGAGGAAATTTCAGGGGCTTGAGGGTTGGAGGAAGTCAAGTGGGACCAAGGAAAGGAAAGAACAAAACACGTGTTCTTCATTTTGGCCTGCTTGGCTGACTGAATGGTATTGCCGTGTCATAAGACTGGGATGTTTCGGGTGTATTTCTCATTGGGGGATGAGAGAAAACAATCAAGAATACTGTATGAACATAATAACTTCTAGATTCCTTTAGGTGTCCATTAATACCTATTTGTTGCTAATGCCAATTGGGACAAATCTGGAAGACATAGAAAAGGTCAGGGCTATAAACATAAATTTTGAAGTCATTGACTAGTGGTGATATTTAAAACCTCGGGACTGGATGAGTTCACTTAGGGAGATAACGTCAATAGAAACAGAAGAAAGTAAAGGAGAACACTGATGTGCTCTAAGAGTTTAGAAAGAAAACTGAGACTAGTAAACGTTATTCAAAAAAGGTTAGAAATTTAAAGTTAAGGTCCTAGGAGTTCAGAGTAAAGGTGTTTTGAGATGGCAGTTATAAGAATTGTGCCATATTCAAATAAGAGGAGGACAGAAGAAAGGGTGATCTTTTCTTAAGTCACCTGGTGACTCTGACTTGAGACTAGTCATTGTAGAAGAAAAAGGCAGATGCTCAGATTGGAGAGTCTAAGAGATAGAGGTGAGGAAGTGTTTGTGGCTGTTGTGTACCAATAGAAGTTTGCTGTACTATCTTCCATGCTTGTTTTTAATCATTGACCTATTGCAATGTGTACATACACTGGGGTAACTAGAGGCCTGATCCCAGTTTCAATATCATCTATTCTATTCATGCCCCAGTTTCATAATGACTACAAGAAATTGAATGATTTGCTTGGTGCTCTCACCTCAAACATGATTAATCTCTGAGAAAATGCTTCCTCTTGGCCCATCTCTTCAGATAACCATCATGACCAAAGAGAAAAATACATTGTCATCTTATAGAGGTTCTACATAAAAATTTATTATTAAATGATAGAAGCTATCCAAGAAAAATTTCAATCTTAATAACATAAAATAAGACTTCCTCACGTTCCCATTCATTCTGACTTAAAATGAATTGAAAATTCATATGGCGGGGCCCGGGAGATAGCATGGAGGTAAGGCGTTTGCCTTTCATGCAAAAGGTCATCGGTTCGAATCCCGGTGCCCCAGATGGTCCCCCGTGCCTGCCAGGAGCAATTTCTGAGCATGGAG
Organism: Crocidura indochinensis; assembly: GCA_004027635.1. Taxonomy (NCBI): domain Eukaryota; kingdom Metazoa; phylum Chordata; class Mammalia; order Eulipotyphla; family Soricidae; genus Crocidura; species Crocidura indochinensis. The sequence goes on from PVKC010031148.1 coordinate 12,796, forward strand.
CCAGGAGTAACCCTTGAGCACTGCCAGGTGTGACCCCCCCCCACCAAAAAAAAAGAAAATTCATATGGCTTTAGCTGAACTAGATTGTATGTCACCTTCCTTCTATATAAAGTAGTATCCTTCATTGCAAAGATTATAATGGTCTTGACAGCACTTTTAGTTTGTGGCCTCAAGAAGTAACAATGTGTTTGAGCAGGTACTGACAGGATAACAGTTTAAAATAAGCTTTTATTAGAGACGAAATATCTCTTGAAAGAGAGCTCTCAGAATCAAAACGGGCAACTTAAAAATGACTTAGAAATAGGGCTCGAGCGATAGCACAGTGGGTAGGGCATTTTGCCTTGTACGCGACCAATCTGTTTTCAATCTCTGGCATCCCATATGGTCCTCTTAGTCTGCCAGGAGTGATTTCTAAGAGCAGAGCCAGGAGTAAACCCTGAGTGCTGCCATATGTACTCCCAAAACAAAACAAAAAATTAATGACTTAGAAATAAGAAAACAATGGGCCAGAGAGATAGCACAGCTATAGGGCAAAAGTTAGCTTTACACGCAGTCAACCCAGGACGATTCCTGGTATTCATTATGGTCCCCGGAGCCTTCCAGGTGAACCTAGAGCCAGAAATTTTAAATATTCAAAGAATTTAATGGGTATTTTTAATTTTAGAAAATTAAAAAAATTCAGGAGAGTAAATAGCAAATGTTACTCATAATACCATTACACAAATAATATCCACTAATTCTATTTTATTATTTCTCCTGTTTTTTATATTTTATTTTAACACCTTGATTACATACATAATTGTGTTTGGGTTTTAGTCATGTAAAGAACACCACCCATCACCAGTGCAACGTTCCCATCACCATTGTCCCAAATCTCCCTCCTCCCCACCCACCCCCCGCCTGTACTCTAGACAGGCTCTCCATTTCCCTCATACATTCTCATTATTAGGAGAGTTCAAATGTAGTTATTTCTCTAACTGAACTCATCACTCTTTGTGGTGAGCTTCATGAGGTGAGCTGGAACTTCCAGCTCTCTTCTCTTTTGTGTCGAAAATTATTATTATTGCAAGAATGTCTTTCATTTTTCTTAAAACCCATAGATGAGTGATACCATTCCGCGTTTCTCTCTCTCTCTCTGACTTATTTCACTCAGCATGATAGATTCCATGTACATCCATGTGTAGGACAATATCATGACTTCATCTCTTGTGACAGCTGCATAATATTCCATTGTGTATATGTACCACACTTTCTTTAGCCATTCGTCTGTTGAAGGGCATCTAGATTATTTCCAGAGTCTTGCTATGGTAAATAGTGCTGCAGTGAATATAGGTGTAAGGAAGGGGTTTTTGTATTGTATTTTTGTGTTCCTAGGGTATATTCCTAGGAGTGGTATAGCTGGATCAAATGGGGGCTCGATTTCCAGTTTCTGGAGGAATCTCCATATCGCTTTCCATAAAGGTTGAACTACACGGCATTCCCACCAACAGTGGATAAGAGTTCCTTTCTCTCCACATCCCCGCCAACACTGTTTGTTCTCATTCTTTGTCATGTGTGCCATTCTCTGTGGTGTGAGGTGGTACCTGATAGTTGTTTTGATTTGCATCTCCCTGATGATTAGTGATGTGGAGCATTTTTTCATGTGTCTTTTGGCCATTTGTATTTCTTCTTTGTCAAAGTTTCTGTCCATTTCTTCTCCCCATTTTTTGATGGGATTAGATGTTATTTTCCTGTAAAGTTCTATCAGCGCCTTGTATATTTTGGAAATTAGCCCCTTATCTGATGGGCATTGGGTGAATAGTTTCTCCCACTCAGT
>PVKC010031149.1:0-14616 GCA_004027635.1 Crocidura indochinensis
GTTTATGAGCCTTTGTTAATGTCTATCCCATCTCCCTGCAAATCATGAGTAAAATTCACAGCTGTCAGTATATTCCATGTTAGGATAGCTTATCACACAATTGAGACAGGAAGAGAACAATGTCAAAGTAATAGATGCTAAAATGTTATTTCCAGAATTTGAGTAAACTCAAGAAAATGTTATAGATATGGTTTCAGAAAATGTGATGAAGTTCCTTTTGGGGAAATAGAAACAATGAAAGCAGAATCCTATTTGAAGTCTCACTTTTTTCATTAGCTGCAGTGTAATGAAAAACAGCTACCCTGAATATCCAATTTCCCCCAATACTTTAATTCTTTTCTTAGACTGGAAGTTTTAACAATTTATCCTTTACTGTAAGTTGAAAAAATACATAATGATTTTTTTCAACTTTATTTCTGGGCAGCAGATTTTGAAGGTGAAGCTTTAATCACACACTAGTCTTATAATCACTGCTGGTTTTCAACTAAAGTATTACAAATTGGGCTTTAGTTCAATTTAAATTGCATGGACCAAATCCTACCCTTGGTTATTATGGGCAACTCCCATTGAAATCATTAGTAGTTGTACATGTGTAACTGAGGAGATAATTTGGCCACATGTGCTTTTGTCTCCATGTGTCTCTACACAAGGGCATGCACAGAGGCTGGGCTAGAGAGGGGAAACATTTTATGCTATTTGGAAGAAGTTATCTATGTGCCACAATGTATTGCCACCAATATGATGAAAAGAAAATGTAAATGTAGCGAGAAACAGCAGTCCCTAGCACAGACTCAATGTCCTGATGGCTTGTGGTGGCACTCGCTCATAAGCAATCACTGTTCCTATAAGTAATAGAGAACAGTCTCTCTGTCCACCTTGATTCACTATATTACTCCCTGTAATGCCTTCCAAACCTACTTCCATGACTAGGTTGCCCCATGTTCCACTGACCAGAGGAACTATAATGTCAGCTCTAACTCCTTCATGGAAGATTATGTTTGCTTTGAATCCAATAAATGGCCAGGGCCAGAGAATTTTTTTCGAATAGAAATCCTGATTGTTCCTTTATTTTCTGTTAATACCACAGTAAATAAACATCTTTAAGCACCTAGAAATTTTATTAATTTCTTGATGTTAACCAAGCTTCAGAATCGCCTCGTGGGATTATGAAAAGAAAATAGACATCCATTATACACGGATAGATATTGAGAATATTATACTGATTGAAATGAGGCACAGGGAAAAAGATAGATATAGAATGATCATACTCATTTGTGAGATATACCTAAAAAAGATTGTATGATAATAATACCCAAAGACAATAGAGACAATGATCAGGAAAACCAGACCATTGTAGGAATCTTGCCACAAATACAGGGGAATGCATAGGACAGAGTAGGGACCACCATGATAATGATAATTGGAACTGATCACTCTAGATAAAACCTGGGTGCTGAAAGCTAAAGTATCATATGCATGATACCCCATTTGTAACAATATTGCTAAGCATAATGCCTAAAAGGAAAAAAGAAAAGGTGAGAGAGGGAAGAGAGAGAATGAGAGAGAGAGAGAGAGAGAGAGAAGAAAAATATTTGCCACAGAGGCAGGCTGGGGCAAGGTGTGAGACGAACGGGTAACATTGGTGACAGCAAATGTGTACTGGTAAAGGGATGGTTGTTGTAACATTGCATGACTGAAACTCAGTCATAAGCAACTCTGTGACTGTGTATACCAACTGTTAAAAAGCTGAAAAATCATTAATTAATCAAAGAATATGCACCCTACTCCCAAAGCTCCTGAATCAGTGAGTCTGGGACGAGGTTCTGAGAATTTGCCTAACAAGTCTCCAAATGATGCTGGTACTTCTGGGACCATGCTTTGAAAAGTCATTGTTCTAGAATTCAGGTACCACCATAGACATATCATCAGATAAAACCTGCTAGAAATATATATGTCTTAAACACCACCAATGAAGATCAAAAAACAAATACATGATTTTTGTAACATATAACAAGTGCTATCCAGAAAATATTGCAGATTTTTGGTGGTTGTTGCACAGGTGATTATTAAAAATATAAAAGAGGAAGGACCAGAAAGCAATATTTAAGTATTAAATAAATCAACACTAGTGAACACTGATGGGTTTTGTCTAGCTGCCTTCCCATTCCTTCTAGTATCATAGAACTTTTTTTTTTTTTTTGAGGAATGTACTCCCCTTGCTCTGATGTCACCTAGTGAGTATGTGCTGTTAATTTCATGGCTCTACCGTTGGGTGCTTAGAAGACCTAACCTGTTCATCAGAGATTCCTTTTTCTTGGTTTTCATAATGACACTTCCAAGAGTCTCTCCCAGAAATCCTTAGCAATGAAAGACTGGAGTACTTGTACCTAATGCATCTATAAACCATCTTTGCCTCATGAAAAAATGGTTCAAGATGGTTTACGATCAGGAGGAGTATTATATAGTGACTTAATTTTTATTACAAAGATGATGCCAAAAATTGTCTACCATTTTACCTGCTCTTCTTTTATGTACTTTCTTTTTTTCAGTTTTTATTTAGGCATCATAATTTCTCCACAGTTAATATAGTTTCAGAGTGTTTCAATCCAGGAATACTTCAATTCCACATCCACTACCTGAGTTGGAAATGGCTTATCTGAAGCAACGGCCACCCTTTGAAACTAAAAATGATAAAAGTGATGGTGTCTGACTTCTAGTAACCTAGGTAACCTAGGTTAACCTGACTTCAGGTAACCTAGGTTATCTAGTTCTCAAGGAATGTGAGCTTGAGGGGACCCAGCATCAGTCTTGTGAAACAAACCCCTCAAAAAAGAAAAGAGACAAAACAGTGTTCTAACACAATGTTTTTCAACTTTTTTGTGCAAAGGCATACTTTTTTTCATGAAAAAAAATCATGAGGCATGCCACCATTAGAAAATGTTAAAAAAAATTAACTCTGCCTATATTGTAGTTTTCTTGAATAGGAAAAAAACACAAAGAAATTATTTTATTCTTACTTTATTATGAAATAATCTAACGATTGGTCTATTTGTGAGCTGAAACCATATGTTGCAGATGAAATTGGGTTTTTTCCCAAGACACACCAGACAGTATCTCATGGCACACTATTGTGCCATGGCACAGTGGTTGAAAAACGCTGTTCTAATTCATAGTTCTTATGCAAGTTCCAGCTTTATGAACAGGCATAAAATCCTAACCTCCCCCTCCCCCTTGTCATCCTGATTCTTCATATTTTAGGTCTCAGACATTGGGAAACAAAGTTTAAAAAAAAAAACAGTTTCTTCTGCTTTTACTTTGAATTCCTAATCCAAAGACAAACAAAACACCAGCAATGTAGTAAAATAAATGTTTAAGATAGTTTCTGTGGCAGTAGAAACTGAAACAAAAGCCAGCTCAGAAGTAAGCAGAATTGAGAAATGGAAGAAACAGAGAATGAACTTCTTTTCACTTTCATTTTCATTAGTTTAAATGTCATCTAAAGCAAGAGCCAAGTAGTCACAAACATTCCAGTTATACAAACTCATAATCTCTTATTTTTCCTAAGATTTTTGGGGGGGCACACCCAGTGACACTCAGGGGTTACTCCTGGCTATGTGCTCAGAAATCACCCTTTGCGTGGGGAACAATATGAAACCCTGGGGGGTGGGGGGGATCGAACTGCTGTCCCTCCTAGGTTAGCACATGCAAGGTAAATGCCCTACTGCCTGCGCCATGGCCATCACTTTGGCCCCCCTAAGTTATTTTGAATGTAACGCCCATCTAAACATTATGAGTACAATAATCTTTAAATACTATGTAGTAGAGCACACTTTTCAAAATGGAAGAAAATAAAACCAAAATATTGAGTTGGGATGCTACCAAAGATCCTGTAAATATCACAAACAATTTCTTGAAAGAGAAAATGATTTAAACAGGAGGAAAATAGAAGGATAGACAAAATTTCTGGGCATAGGTGAGCTCTGATTCCAATACATTTAAGTAAGTCAGTGAACTCTGGAAAAACATCAACTTTTGGGCCCACCTCACATAGCTAAGTCACCTCACCTCACATAATCTCCTCAAACTATTGAATCAATCATAATCGGAAGGACAGGTTGCTTCTGAGAAAGGTATAAAATAATCCAGAAAAGAAAGCTTTTGAAAAAATAAATAGAACAAGAAAGTATTACATGAATGAAATACTACATAAAAAGGGATTCAGGCAAATTTTTAAATATTCTCTTAATTTTTGAGGAGTTTACAGATAAGACTGGACTAAAGAATCAACTGTGGTGGCTGGAGTGGTAGCACAGCTGTAGGGCATTTTCCTTGCACGCAGCTTACCCAGGTCGGATGTGGGTTTGATTCCCAGCATTCCATATGTTCCCCTGGGCCGGGAGCTATTTCTGAGCTCAGAGCCAGAAGTAACGCCTGAGCACCGTAGGATGTGACCCCCCAATAAATACACAAACAAATAAATAAGCAAAATAATCAAATGTAGATCCTTTAGTCATTTAACAACTTGCCCATCAGTCAATTTGCCCATTAAGTCAACTCTTAAATCATTTTGGAACAGTAATTAGTTCTGTGGTATATACATAGATACTTAATAATTTTTTAGAGACTTTCTATAACTTTCTCCCACACAAAAAATAATAACTTTTTCTTTGAGTATGATTATTTTCTCCTTGAATAACAAGAGTGAATATAGTGTAAATTCACACACACACACACACACACACACACACACACACACACAAATCACTTTAGGGGCCTGGGAGATAGCATGGAGGTAGGACATTTGCCTTTCATGCAAAAGGTCATCGGTTCGAATCCCGGTGCCCCATATGGTTCCCCGTGCCTGCCAGGAGCAATTTTTGAGCATGGAGCCAGGAGTAACCAATGAGCTCTGCTGGGTGTGACCCAAAAAACCACACACAAAAAAAATGTCACTTTAATTTCTTTTATATTTCCTAGGAGCATTATACCATTTTTCTACAGGTAGAAATAGACAAGGAAATTACATTAAAAGTTTATAAATTGGTAGAGAGCATGCCTTACATGTGTGATCCCTGGGATCCATCTCAGCATGTGGCCATGAGCACTGCTGGAAGTAATAATAGCCTCCAAAGAACTGTTACATGTGCTCTCCACACACAACTAACAAAAATACGGAAGAATAATATAAATTAATGGGGCCAGAGCAGAGGCGCAGCAGTAGGGTGTTTGCCTTGCATGCAGCTGTACCAACGGTTTGATCCCCTGGCGTTCCATATGGTCCCCCAAGCCAGGAGTGATTTCTGAGCACAATAGCCAGGAGTAACCCCTATACGTGACCTGTGTGCCCTCCAAAAAAAACAAACAGAAAACGAATAATATAAGTTAATATTTTATAAATGTAAAAGGCCTACAATGCTACTTTTATATTATGTGAAACTAAGTCAGTTCTTCCATACACGGCTAATTACTGTGATTGACCAAAAATAAATGTTCAGTTATACAGTAAATTTTCTATTAAAGGTTCCCAGGACTTACATGAACCTCTGGAAGTCTGAGGTAACAAATGAAATTCTGAAGTTGGAGCCATGTTATGGCCACTCTATAAGAAAAAATATTGTTCAGGACGCATTCATGCAACTTCTGAGGCAAAAATATCTTTGTTTGCCAACTTCGTCCTACCCATGTGGATTCTGAATCTCAAAACACGTAATCTGAATATTCATTGCTAACCCTTAGACCTACACCCTATAAAAAGCTATTCCAGTTCAATTTACATAAGAGAAATCAAGCATACTTAGAGTAGATAGCTTTAATATTCCCCTGGCCTACATAACTGGACTTTGTCAAAGGAGAAGTTTTTTAAGATAAACTTGGCACAAGTTCACATATCTAAATGCCCCGTCACATAAAGCTTAAAATAGCACCTGGAAACTTTGCTTCAGGGAGTCATGACAACATAGGAAACATCTAAACCAGGTATGGAGCCTCGTTAGACTGAACCGTTGATGAATGGAGAACTAGTGGAAAAGATATTATATAAGTAAACAACCCAACAGTTAAATTTTGATTTCGTTTTGTTTTAAGGTCATATCTGGCAATGCTTAAGGGTTATGGCAATGCTCTGTAATCAGGAATCACTCCTGGCTGTGGTTAGGGAATTATACAAGATGCTGAGGATCTAACACAAGACAAATGCCAACCCATTGTACTAGCACTCCAGCACACCCATTCAACTTTTTACATTAATCTGATCTGCACAAGAGGGGTGGGTGTGGGGAGCAGGATGGTGAACTTCTGGCTTCCGGCCCATTAAGGAACTCTTTCTTCTTCTGGGAGCAGAAGTCTTCACCAGCATGGGGAATAATAGTAAGGCCTTTTTACCAAGCATAGAGGGTGCTGCGGGGCTCTGGCTGCCCCAACAGCCTCTCCTCTCCTTCCTTCTGGACTCCCGGGCTATCCCTGGGCACCAGCCCCGGGGGTCAGCGAGGTGGGTGCCAAGGAGGAGTTTAAAAGAACCCCAGGCTTTCCTCAACCCCAACTCTGTACAAGAGGGGTGGATGTGAGGAAGTTGCAGGCAACTTTCCTTCCACCAGTGTCCATTCTCAAAGTATCAATAGTTTAATAGGATAGCATAGGGTTTATTCTACATTTACTATATAGAGAATGTCTATGTTGTATACTTTCCTTCTCCCCCTGACTCGCCACCTTACAAGCTCATTTCTAGTCTTTTACTCCCTCACCCCCACAGCCTTTTACCCCACATTTAACCCTTTTTACCCTCAGTTCTTGGCTCTTCATGAAGCAGATCATTATCTCCACTCGAGCCAAAGTGAAAAAATAAAACTCTCAGTCTGAGAAGATCTACTCTCAGTGGTCACCTCTATCCTCCACCTTCCTTCACTGTGTACATATGCTTGCTACCATACTTGGCTTCTGAGAAGTCCCCACTCAAAGACATTTCCTATATGGGAAAGCAGGGAGTCGTTTTTGCAGACTCCAGAAGGCCAAATCACAGACCAAAGTGGTGTCCAGGATTCAACACCCTCCCCACGACTATTTCTAAAGACATGAAAGGGGCATGTATATCTTAGATGATTTCCCTTAACAGCTATAACTCTTTTTGAATATCCTCTTATATTGTAATGATTTTGCCCACTGTTGTTTTTTTGTTTGTTTTGTTTTCTTTTCTTTTGTTTTGTGATCTGTTCAGTAAGAAATTCTGGTAGAAGAGTCTCTCTGTTTAGAGTTTGTGTTATTAGAACCAAGTTATAAGAATTGTTAGACTTGTTCCCTCAGCCCCCAGATGCACCAATAATACCTTGTAGCATTGTTCCTCTTTGCATAAGTACATTAGAATGGGAAAATTTACATATGCAAACAATTTCTTATCTAATAGAAATGGGAACATAGATTTTGTAATGTAGGCCTTATACCCTGAACATTGGCATAATGACTTGGCTCAGGCCTCAGAAGAATGGCATTGCCCATACACCCCTGAACCATGGATACATCTATGGAAACAACCACAATTGTCTAACATCACCAAGAAGCAAACTTCTACCAGGAAAGACCCTAACGCTGCCCTGGCACTGACTTATTCCAAAGAGTGTTCTCTTAACACCCAGACAAATTAGCAACAGAAACAACCTGCTTGCAGGTCAGGGCTCTCCACATCTAGTGTTGAGGTGAAACTAGAGGATGCTCCGCATCATCCTGATTTTGATGATGGAACTGCACAGAAACCAGAATCTTTAACTATAGGAACCTGACACCAACAACAGCTAATGTGTGAAAAAATTTCACCGGGACCACAGAGAATGACTCAGGGGTTGGACAACCTAGAATGCCTGGAACCCAAAGTCGGTTTTATGCCAGAAAACTTCAGGAGTAATGTATTTAAGCGAAGGCTTTTTTTTTCCATTTTCCCCATATTTTGCTGGGCCTATGCAAACAACAATAATTGCCACTCTCACACCATTATTATTGTATTTTTAGACTAATCTTTAAAAGAAAAAGCTTAATAAACTTAAAAAAAGTATCTGTAATAAAAATGCCTGTCTCAAATACAAGCAGGGGATGGGAAGGGGGAGCATTGATGGTGATAATGTTGCACTGGTGAAAGGGGGGGATGTTCTGTTAATGACTGAAACTGAACTACAATCATGTCTGTAATCATGGTGCTTACTATAAAGAGTTCGTATATAAAAACTAATCTGATCTGCAAACTGTAGACTTCCATGATAATCTCTCTATGGCTAAATGCAACAATAATATAAGTTACTTGCTGAACCAATTAATGAGAAGTATCTGAAGATACAGGGGACTTTCTCCTAAATTGTGCTAGCTTTCCTTAATAAGTGAGTCCTGAAACTATGGGTTATCACCTAGCTATTCCAGGAGAAGCAGGGAGCAAACTGGGTGTTTGGCCTTGTTTGAAACTCACAACCAGGAATTGGCAAAAACCCTCCAAATCATGACAGGGTTATAACATCCCAGGCTGATGTTGTGAATATTTTTGTTCCATCAGTGCCACATTACTATGACAGCACTGCTCATATTACTATTACAGTTTTTTCCCCAAAGGCACTCAAGAACACAGTTGTGTTAGAGGGAGAAAAAAAACAGTAACAAAGACCAAATTAATAAAAAAAATTTTATCAATAGAGAATTTTAAATTTAATTAAATTAAGCACTGCCTTAAATTTCCACTTAGCTTTCTCAGCATACCCACAGAACAGTATCATTTATTAAGGCAATGAAGATATTTTTATAACATTAAAAGTTATTCCCCATCTAACACTGATGTCACATGACCCATATATATAATATAATATAATATAATATAATATAATATAATATAATATAATATAATATAATATAACATAACATAACATAACATAACATAACATAACATAACATAACATAACATAACATAACATAACATAACATAACATAACATAACATAATATAATATAATATAATATAATATAATATAATATATACAAAAGATTGAATTATGCCCCAAATATTTATATGTTAAACTTTTAGGACCTCAAAATTTGACTATATTTGAAAGCAGGTTATTTAAAAAAGGAAGTTAGGACCCTTATAAGCAAGATTTTTTTAAACTGTTATTTATTTATTTATACAATGAATACTAAATAAAAATATTACTTTTTCTTGGCCATTGTCCCATCTTTCTAGATATCTCTGCAGAATGAAAGTCAAGTAGAAGAAGCTTGCACAGACTGTAGAAAAAGACAAAGATAAGAAAGAAATGTAAGTCAACAGCTAGTTTGAGCAATTGTGGAAACCACAGACGAAACAAGGAAAGATGGAGGTGAGAGAGGTTGGTACAAACTAGCACTGTATGCTGTCGAGAATCTATCTCCATGGATGAAAACACTTCACCAACTGAATTCATGAGCACTTTTGAGATCACTTCTTGCTAACTCCAAAATATTCCCTTTGGTCATTTGCCCTGGACTTGGTTCTGGTCTTCATTGTGGCCAATGTAAGAAGCTTCCAATAATTCATTCTGTGTTTTTTTTTCTTTAATTTTTTGTTTGTTTGGGTTTTGGGGTCACACCCAGTGGCACTCAGGGGTTACATCAGGCTCTGTGCTTAGAAATAGCTCCTGGAAGGCATGGGGGCTTCGAACCACCATCGCCCTGAATTGTCTGCGTGCAAAACAAACACTCGACCTCTGTGCTATCTGTCTGGCCCTCATTCATTCTGTTTTGACTGAAGAAAGAAGAACCAAAAACACAAGTTTGGGATTTAAAAAAATATCTGGCATTGTGTTCCAGTCTACTGAAATTTAGGACAGGCAGTACATACTTACTGCATGTCATATAAATATCTGTCTTGTAAAGAAATGCTAGGAGCAGTTTTTGGCTGCCAGGGTAAAGCATATTTTTGTTGTTGTTGTTGTTGTTGTTGTTTTTAATAATATCTTTATTAAACCACTATTATTACAAACATATTTGTAGTTTGGTTTTAATCATAAAATGTACACCCCCTTCATCAGTACAATTTTCCCGCCACCAGTGCCTCTAATCTCCCTCCTCCCACAGCCCCTGCCTGTCTTTGAGACAAGCATTCTATTTCTCTCACTCATTATCTTTGTCATGATAGTTGTTAGGTTAGTGTAGTTATTTATAACTGCATGCATCATCTTATGGTATGCTTTATATTGTGATACAGTCCTTCCAGTCCTCATTTCTCTTGTCTCTGGGTATTATTACCATACTGTTTTATATTTTTCTTAAATCCCACATATGAATGATACTATTTTGTGTTTATCTTTCTCCCTTTGACTTATTTCACTCAGCATAAGTTTCCCTGTCCATCCACGTATAAGAAAATTTCATGACTTCATTTTTTTCTAACTGCTTTTGTTATTCCATTGTGTATATGTACCACAGTTTCTTTAACCCCTCATCTGTCAGGCATCTGATTTGCTTCCAAATTTCGACTATTATAATTAGAGCTGCAATGAACAGAGGTGTGCAAAGGACATTTTTGTACTGTTTTTGTGTTCTTAGGATATATCACTAGGAGTGGTATTACTGAATCATATGGGAGTACAATTTCCAGTTTGTTAAGGAATATCCATATTGTTTTCCAGAAAGGCTAGACTTGTTGGCATTCCTACCAGCAATGAATAAGAGTTCATTTCTCCCCACATCCTCGACAGCAGTGATTGGTCTTGTACTTTGTCATGTGTGTCAGTCTTTATGGCATGACCTGAAGATTTAAAAAGAAGTCATTATTGCTTTGATTTGAATCTCCCTGATGATTAATGATATGGAGCATTTTTTCATGTGCCTTTTGGCCATCTGTAATTTTTTTTATAAAAGTGTCTGTTCATTTCTTCTCCCCATTTTTGATGGTGTTAGATTTTTTTTGTTTAGTTATGTCAGTACCGTGTATATTTTAGATATTAGACCCTTATGTCATGGATTTTATGTGAATAGTTTCTCTTATTCTGTGGGTGGTCTTTGTGTCCTAGTCACTATTTCCTTTGAGGTGCAGAGGCTTCCCAATTTAATGCAGTCCCATTTGTTTATCTCTGTTTCCAATTGCTTGGGCAGTGGTGTTTCCTCATTAAAGATGCCTTTAGTCTTAATGTCATGGAGTGTTTTACCTATATGTTCTTCTATTTATCTATGGTCCTGGTCTGATATCAAGGTCTTTAATCCATTTGGATTTGACCTTTGTGCATGATGTTAGATGGATGTCTGAGTTCAATTTGTTTTTTTGGGGGGGTCACACCCAGAAGTGCTCAGGGGTTACTCCTGACTCCATGCTCAGAAATTGCCCCTGGCAGGCACAGGGGACCATATGGGGCACTGGGATTCGAACCGATGACCTTATGCATGAAAGGCAAACACCTTACCTCCATGCTATCTCCCGGGCCCCTGAGTTCAGTTTTGTGCATGTTGCTAACCAGTTGTTCCAACATCACTTGTTTTATTTCTTTTGTTTTTGATTTTGGGCCACACTCTGCGGTGCTCAGGGGTTATTCCTGACTATCTGCTCAGAAATAGCTCATGGCAGGCACAGGGAACCATATGGGATGCAGGGATTCGAACCAACCACCTTAGGTCCTGGGTCGACTGTTTGCAAGGCAAACGCCACTGTACCATCTCTCTGGCCCCCCAACATCATTTGTGGAAGAGGTTTTCCTTGCTACACTTTGCATTTCTTGCCCCTTTATAAAATATTAATTGATTAATGTCTGGGAACATTCTCTGAATACTCAAGTCTATTCCATCGAACTGAGGGTTTGTCTTTATTTCAGTAATATGCTTTCTCATTCTAGAGATGCAAGAATGGCTTAACATTTGCAAATCAATCAACATAATACACCATATCAACAAAAGACAAAAGTAAAAACCATATGATTAGATCAAAGAATGCAAAGAAAGCATTTGATAAGGTCCAATACCTGCTCATAATAAAAATTCAACAAGATGGGAATGAAAGAAACTTTTCTCAATATAGTCTAGGTCACTTACAAGTCCATCACAAATATTATATTAATGCAGATAAACTAAAAGCCTTTTCTCTAAAATCTGGTACAAGAAAAGACTGTCCCCTCTTCCCACTCCTATTTAACATAGTACTTGAATTACTTGCCATAACAATTAAACAAGAAAAGGATATCAAGGGAATCCAGATTGGAAAGGAAGAAATCAAGCTCTCACTGTTTGTAGATGACATGTTACTATATTTAGAAAACCTCAAAGACTTTAACAAAAAAGCTTCTCGAAAGAATAGATTCATATAGCAAAGGCTATATATGAAGACTACAAAATTAACACGCAAAAATCAATGGCCTTCTTATATACAAATAATGATAGAGAAGAAATGGACATTAAAAACACAATCCTAGGGGCCCAGGAGATAGCATGGAGGTAAGGTGTTTGCCTTTCATGCAAAAGGTAATCGGTTCGAATCCCGGTGCCCCATGTGGTCCCCCGTGCCTGCCAGGAGCAATTTCTGAGCATGGAGCCAGGAGTAACCCCTGAGCACTGCCAGGTGTGACCCAAAAACCAAAACCAAAAAAAAATAAAAATAAAAATAAAAAAACACACAGTCCTAGGGCTGGATTGGTAGCAAAGCTATAGGGCATTTACCTTGAATGCAGTTGACCCAAAATGGACCTGGGTTCGATCTCCTGCATCCTATATGGTCTTCTGCACCAGGAGTGATTTTTGGGTGCAAAGCCAGGAGTAACAGCCCCAGAGTGTCACTGGGTGTGGTCCAAACAAACAAACAAACAAACAAAAAACCCAATCCCATTCATGTTAGTTCCACAGAAACTCAAATACCTTGGAGTATTTAACTTAATTAAACTAACTTAGAGGTAAAGAACTTATACAAAGAAAACTACAAAAAAAAGAGAAGACAAGAAAATGGAGACAAAGACCCTGTTCATAGATTGGGAAGACTAACATCATTAACGTGGCAATACTCCCAAAGAACTGTACATATTTAATGCAATTCCTCTAAGGATACCCATGACATTCTTCAATGAAGTGGATCAAGCACTCCTGAAATTCATTTGAAACAATAAATACCCACGACTAGCTAAAGCAACCCTAAGGAAAAAGAAAATGGGAGCATCACTTTCCTCAACTTTAAATTGTTTTCCAAAGCAATAGTCATTCAAGCATCATAATAAGGCATATTTGTGATGTTACAATTAAATAAATTGAATTCACCTTCTTTGTTTTGCCATGTGCATCTTGGATATTTATTGGCATACATAACTTGATAACTTGGGTTCTATGATTGAAGGTACTACAAAATGAAGGAAAAAAAGACAACTAATTAAGCTAAAATGAAATAATTAGAGGTTCTCTAATGCAATATGACTGGTGCTATTTGTACCAAGAAGAAAATAAGACACAGATGCTCACAAAAAAAAGGACATGTGAAGACAAGGATAGATACCCATCCAGCGGACATAATCCTGTCAAAATCTTGATCCTGGACTTCTAGCCTCCAAAACTGTAAGAAAATACAATTCTGTTTAATCTATCAATCTGTGGTACTTTTTTAGACAACTCTAACAAACAGATAACACTTTACATCACTTACTTTATTTAAAATCATAATCAGATTTGGTTATAGAAATATAGAATTTTTTAAAAAGAAAACTATCATTCAAAGTAAATAATTCCTCTAACCTGGTCCATTTCTACGCTTATATAGATATAGCTTAAGTATTGTTTCTTAGTTATAAGGTTAATATGTCAAAGGTAGAAAGTCAGTTATGGCCTCTTCATCAACTTTCTACTCCTTCCTTTTTTTTCAGTGCAGGGGTCTCAAACTCACGGCCCTCTGTGCAACATTTTGTGGCCCTTCTCTAGAGGAATCTTTTTTGTTTTTTGTTTGTTTGTTTGTTTTAGTTGTTTGGATCACAGCCCCAATGTTCAATGCTTACTACTGACTTTACAGTCAAGGATCACCCCGACTTTGCTCCTGTGGCCCCCAGGTAAATTGAGTTTGAGACCCCTGAAAGGGGATGTTTTCTAGAGCCATTTCCAAGCAACTAAATTCTGTATCTTTCTTCTAATTATATCACTTCAAACTAGTAAATTCAAATAAATTATAAGTGTTTCAACATCCGTTAAGTGTTCTTTGACCAAAATAGCTCTAAAATTAGCTCTAAAATAAAGTTCAATTTAACCTCTTAAATTAATTTTCCAATGTAACACCTATGTTCTAGAAGTTGGATTTAGTATGGGACATAAACATCAGTGTTATTCAAGCTCATTGGTTTCATTCTGATTTGTCTTCTCACTCTACAGACTCCATAATCAAAGAAATAAGAAAATGTATTTTTTCCTCATTCCTACAAAGAAGAGAAATCCACATCCAATCATGTGACCAGAACCAGGTTTATGTCTTTCTGATTTAAGATAAGTTTAGATAAAAGAGATGAAGGATGTGACTGCAGCTGCTCTTTAGATGTTTAGAAAATGACATTTAGCATTGTCACTCATCTACTTCAGATGAGTAAAATCATAAATTATATTTGGTTTTTTGGGGGGTCTTTTTTTTTGGTTTTTGGGTCACACCCGGCAGTGCTCAGGGGTTACT
>PVKC010031150.1:0-14617 GCA_004027635.1 Crocidura indochinensis
CAGGAGACAACATGTATGAAGTACTCAGTGCTGTGCATGGCCCCTTAGCAGGGAGCTGTGATTTTTGTTTTATTTTGGTTTGGGGCCACATTCGGTCATACTCAGGGGTTACTCCTGGCTTTGCTCTGAGAAGTCGCTCCTGGCTTGGGGGACCGAACATATGGGACACCGGGGATTGAACTCAGGTCCATCCTGGGTCTGCCGCATACAAGGCAAACGCCCTACTACTGTACTATCGCATCAACCCCTGGGAGCTGTGATTTTTGTGAGTGAAGTGTTGAACCCTTATCAGATGGATGTTTAGGACCAACATGGCCTGTTGTGGTTGGACCGTTTGTCTTGTGTTGTAAAGGCTGCTCCAGTTCTGGTCTCTGAGCTGGTTCTTTAGCAATGAGGATGATATGATGCTGGTTCTTGGCTTTTGCCGACCTGTCTGTGTCCACCTGCATGGTCTGGAGCTGTAATTGAAATGCAGCTAATGGACCCTGGGAGCACTGGGCTCACGGCTGACATGATGTAAACTCTGGGAGCTGCCCAGCTAAGCTGCCCAACTGCAGCCCACTTACAGCCGTTGATTCTGACAGGCAAAATGGAGTGGACAATGAGAGATGAATTTTTATAAGTACCTTATAAATCTCTGCTGCAGATATAGACAAGGCTGCTTTTTATTTGAATTTAACAGAACAATTGTCCACGATGATTGAATTCTTCAAATAACTTCTCATCTCCCTCTTCTGTTTTGTTTCAGAGCACATGACTTCCCATTTGAGAGAAGGCAATCTATCTATCCATCTGTCTGTCTATCTATCTATCTATCTATCTATCTATCTATCTATCTATCTATCTATCTATCTATCTATCTATCTATAGAGAATACTCTCAGAGAGAGAGAAATTACTATCCAGTTGCAATTTCTCATTTGGCAGGCATCCAATCGTTTTCTCAGGATTTGACAGAATATGATCGCTCATTTAACTCATTCCCTGATACTGCCCCTGGGCATAACTGAATTGAATTCGACCCTAGTGCAATAATTATTTTGGCTGAAGATTCACACCTCCAGTTCTTCCGACAGCTTGTTCTTGTTCCAAGGACTCTGAGCAAAACAATCAGAAAACAATGCATTTGCCAAGAGGAAACCAGCTTGGTTCCAACCTCTTCTGCTTTTTACCAATTCTCCACAGTCATTAGTCATTCATTCATTCAATAAATAATTAAGCATCTAGCATGCTGCAAACACAAAGAGAGGAATCTCAGTTCTTTCCCTCAAGGAATGTACAGTTTAGTAGAGAACAGATTTCCACAGATAACATGGCTCTTTAAGAGGAAGAGAAAAGTAAGGGTAGCCAAGGAACACAGGAGAGTAGGGAAATGTCCTGTTTGCCTGGTGCAGGAATAGGTTGGTGGTTGGGGTGATGTGTGGAAAAAAGGGGGCTATGCAGAGATCAAGGGGAGACAAGCAGGTTTTCCAAGCCTCAGTTGTGGAGAGAAAAGAAGAATACTGTGATCTGTAATTGCTTTTAGAATTGAATTGAAATAAGTATCATTTGGATTGGCATAATAGCAACCCGACAGCTTAATACTTTAAAGAGATGAATGCATTGGGGGGGGGTGGAGTAGGAAGTACTCCCCCAACCTCATGCAACAAACCAGGTGAGAGAAGATAGTTTAGATGAAGTTGAGTGATGCAGATGGCGGAAAAGCGTGTAATTCTGTCGCTGTTTCAGCTTGTCCAGTCTCCTCTGATGGCCCCTCTGCTACTGTTTGAGCAGGTCCCAAGGGTTTCAGCTGGAAATTATGTTATGGAGAGTGAGAGCTTTGTGTGATCTCGTTCACTGGTATAAAACTGCCTGTAGATATGTGGGTCTGACTCACTCAATACAAGTGAGTTCCTGTAATAATCAACTGTGTAGAGGTGAGAGCTGAACCTCCAAACAGAGGAGAAAATCAATTATTCCCTTTCAATTTTTTCCTGAGGGTAGTGGTGGATTCCTCTGTTATCAAAGGCATCTGGAAAATTGAAGGGCCACACCTGCACTCATTTATTTGACTTTGGTTACTTCTCTTTGAACATGTCTGTGTTATGCTCAAACATTTTCCTTTAAGAATTATGGTTTGCCTTCCTCTTCAAAATATACATATAACATATTTATTCTTCAATATGAATATAATACAAGGTATAAACAAAAGGAAAATGTGATGTAGTTTTGTTCACATTGAACTTGAAAGCAGAAGAGTAAAAGATTACAGAAAGGAGCAAAAAAAAAAAAAAACCCAACCCATATAAAAAAGCCTTTAAGTGTTGATTAAAGACAGAAAAAATTGTCCCCAAAGTTTACACTGTAAAACAAAACAAATCCTGAAAATTAAACTGACAAGCATATATAGCAATGCAGTTTTTTCTTAATTAAACTGACAAAATCCCCAGTTGCACATAAATCAATAAGAAACACCAAACTTCCAATGCTTGAAGGAAGGACGTAAAGAGTTGCTGAGGGAAGAATGTAAGAAACAATTTGATGCAATGATCCGGGCTTTGCTGACTTGCTTTCATTGAGGGTAAGTGCTGAGTTGGGGGTGTCTGTGAATTGCATGTTCTGTGAATTAATTTCTAGGATCCATTTTTAGGGGATGTCACCTGAAGGTGCATAAGGGATGCCTGATTCTGCCTTTTGAATTAAAGAAGCATAACTACAAAATAAACACCATGAAATGATTGATTCTTGATTCTTGGGAGATCTTCCCTATTGATTTCCTTCCTGGGCCTGCAGATATATTGCAGACAATGTGTTGCCATAACTTGGTATAATTAAAAAAAAAAGATCTATATATACTTCTCACACTCACTGTGATCTTTGGAAATCCGTGATGAAACTGTTTCCCAGTGAGCTAGTTATGGCATCAGAATCCTTCTCAACATAACTTCTAGTTAGTTATTTTAATTATCAAGCCTGTGCTGATGTTTGCAAATCTGGTCTGGTCTGGAGAGTATACTAGGTGCAGAACAGAGAGACTGATGAGGACTTCCAGGGTCCTTGACTATTCTGTAGTTTGGAGCCAGTAACTGAACTCTTCCAAGCCCTATTGATGATAGATAAACGTATTTTTTTTTGAGAACACATTTCAAAATAGTTGTTTGTTTGTTTGGGTTATACCGGCAGCACTCAGGGGTTACTCTTGGCTCAGAAATCGCTCCTGGCAGGCTCAGGGGACCATATGGGATGCCGGGATTCGAACCACCATTCTTCAGCATCTAAGGCAAACGCCCTACCGCTGTCCTATCTCTCTGGCCCTAAAATAGTTTTTTTTTTAATCATTGAAAAAACAATATGTGAAATTGAATCATATTTGAAGTTTTTAATTTCATTTGAGTAATCTTTCCAGTAAAAACACACTTTTTTTTTCTTTTTCTTGTGAATTATTCTCCACTTTTGCTCCCAATTTACCTATCTAGTCTCTCAGCTGCTGTAATTTGTGTCTCCTGGAGTCTGGTTGTCTTATGCTTTTCAACCCAGATTTTCTTGCCTATTCATTTTGGGGAACTTGATATCCCTGGGAGCTTTCTGAACCCACTTTATTGCTCTGAGAGTTGTATTCTCATGTCTTTTTTCACTTAAATCTCTAAATAGATTTGTTTTCTGATAGTAGCTTGTCAATAACGTAAGTGAAATTCTTGTTGAGGGACCCGGGAGATAGCATGGAGGTAAGGCGTTTGCCTTTCATGCAAAAGGTCATCTGTTCGTATCCTGGTGCCCCATATGGTCCCCCGTGCCTGCCAGCAGCAATTTCTGAGCATGGAGCCAGGAGTAACCCCTGAGCACTGCCGGGTATGACCCAAAAACCAAAAAAAAAAAAAAAGAAGAAATTCTTGTTGAGATTGTTCCACTCAAATTCTATTTGAACCCAGGCTCCTATTCTACAGCACACAGGCATATTAGGATTTGGGGAGTGGGGCAGGGCAGGGAAGAGGTGGTGGTCAATGCTGTACCCAGGGACTGTGCTTTATTCAGGATAGGAATAGACATAGCTAAGGTCGTAAACAGTATTGGCATTAACATGACCTGAGTTCATATTTTACCTCTATATGTGATTGACTTGCACTTGGGTAATTGAAATCACTCTCTCTCTCTTTTTTTTTTTTTTTGGTTTTTGGGCCACACCTGGTGACGCTCAGGGGTTACTCCTGGCTATGCGCTCAGAAGTCGCTCCTGACTTGGGGGACCATATGGGAACCGGGTGATCGAACCGAGGTCCGTCCTAGGCTAGTGCAGGCAAGGCAGGCACCTTACCTCCAGCGCCACCATCCAGCCCCATGAAATCACTCTCTTAACATCATTGCCTCATAGCATCGGGAGAGAATCATGAGCTGATGAAAACTGCTGATCATACCTCTTAGTTGTGAGTATATGGATGTGTCCAGAACTGTTGCTCTCTGATTTTGTCAATATGTCTCTATAAGGCCACATCATGATTTGTGCTGCTTT
This sequence comes from Crocidura indochinensis, assembly GCA_004027635.1. Classification (NCBI taxonomy): domain Eukaryota; kingdom Metazoa; phylum Chordata; class Mammalia; order Eulipotyphla; family Soricidae; genus Crocidura; species Crocidura indochinensis. The sequence goes on from PVKC010031150.1 coordinate 4,485, forward strand.
ACCCTCCTGCTCAAAATCAGGAAGTGATTCCCGAGAATCTGCTGGAATGTGAAATTTGCCCTTCGGATCTCTTCTCTGTTTTGGCTCAAACTTTCACAATCAGGCAAAGAACTGTATCCTTGGAAGGCATCTTTGGAGAACTGTATCCTTAGACTGTATCTTGGGTGTGAGTCCTGAGGCTAAAAGGAAAGATCTTTAGGCCATGACCTCATGATTGACACCTCCAAAGCCCTTTGCTCCAGGACTGAAGGCTTGACTCAGGCTTCCTATGGTCTGTGGAGGAAACAACAGTCCCAGTTACTAATTTCTAATTCTAGTAATTATTCTATAAATATATGAATTCTATAAATATATCTATATTTATAGATATAAATTCTATCAGCAAGCTCTTCCTGTAGCAGGCTGTGAAGGGGCTGGAGAAGCATGATCCCAGGTAGTTGGTGCTTAGAGGGATGCAGGTCAAGGAGGTGATGTCAGCTTTGTTATAATATTTTCAGGAGTAAAGTGTTTGGGGCAAGCCAAATTCAGATTCAATTTGAGGATAAGAATGAAGCTTCACGGGTGAAGTCTTTGCTATATAGCACAAGGAATATAGGTAGAAATTCTTGACCTTGGCCATCCTTTGGGATCATCCGGTGGACTGGCAAAAACACTTACATCCAGGTGTCAGCCCAACAGATTCTGGTGTCATTCATTTGAAATTGGGTGTAGACATCTGGGTTTTCCAAAGCATCCCAAGTGATTTCAGTAGACAGAATGTGTCTTTGTGCTTGGGTGGACAACACAGATCACCAATGGAGAAAGATCAATATTAGATACCTGCATGTATCGGTTGTTAACCTCCTTATGTTCTTTAATCCCCTCAATAATATCAAGTCATTGGCATTTGCCAGTGAAGATGAGGAAATAAACTCAGGTTAATTTCTCTAAGGTCACACTCTTGATCAAATAGGAAGCAGGGATTAGAATCCATGTTCTTTCTGACTCCTGTCACTAGGTACACTCTTTCTTTCCTGCATGTCTCTTCAGGATATATTTAGCATTAATTCAGTATTTGTAGGAAAAGCAGGTGTATTGGGGTTTCTGTTTGTTTGGTAATGTAGGAGACCAGAAACAATTAATTACATACTCAAAATTTTCCTGCACCAACCTATTAATTAAACTTAATCCAACTTCATTTAGAAGTAGCCATCCTTTCATTCCATTTTCCAGCTTTGATTTGCTCTAAGACCTTTTATTTGATTATATGGGACATGTGTAATGTTATATGTGTTTGTCTGAAAAATTTTCTACTCATTGAGAAATAAGTGAGACTTAGTTCTTAACTTTGATGTAGCCAGGGAGTCCCCACAGAGATTCGAGAAAGTTTCATTTTGTTTGTTTTGTTTTGGGACCGCACCCAGAGATGCTCAGGGATTACTTTGACTTTGCTCTCAGAAATGACTCCTGGCAGGCTCAGGGGACCATATGGGATGCCAGGGATCAAATGCAGGTTGGTTGCGTGCAAAGCAAACACTCTTCTCTTTGTGCTATCATTCCAGCCCCTCAAGAAGACTTTATTTGAGAACCTGCTTGCTTCGTGCATGCACACGTGCATGTGTGTGATTGTGTGTGTGTGCATACACTCATATCTGTGTAAGCATGGGTGTTTGCTGTGAAGAAGAGGGAGAAAGATGATAGAGATGCTTGAGATGTTAAATAACTTAAGAGCAAAAATGAGGTGATCCTAACCTATATATTCCATTATGGTACTCTAGCCAGCTCAGTTCCCTGAAATAGTCCATAAATGTAAGTCTGGTTTTCAGAGTTAAAGATTCCTACCTGAGGGGCTAGAGAGATAGCATGGAGGTAAAGCGTTTGCCTTGTATGCAGAAGGTCAGTGGTTCAAATCCCAGCATCTCATATGGTCCCCTGAACCTACCAGGATCGATTTCTGAGCATAGAGCCAGGAGTAACCCCTGAGCACTGCTGGGTATGACCCAAACACACACACACACACACACACACACACACACACACACACACACACACACACACACACACACACAAAGATTCCTACCTGAAACCCACGGGCTAGAATTCTGATCCTGGTACTTACAGCTGTATAGTCATAAGTGTATTTCTGAGGGTCTACACCTTGGCATCTGACATCTACAATAGTGATTTTCAAAGAACAGAATGATAGCACAATCTAGTCTCATAGAATTGCAAATAGAACTATAACAGCACTTGGTGTGAAGTAGGAACTCCATCAATGTTAAGCAATTCTTTAAAACAAGACTATTAGAAATCTGAAGATATCTTTTATGTTTACAGAAATATGGCAAAAAATAGGAGGCCTTAATATGAGAAACATTGCCACTGAAGAAAAGCTTTCAGGGCAGAAGGAATAGAGATATTTTGCAGGAAGGAGGAGCTGGATCAAGAAGCCTTTTGAATCTTAGTTTTTCCTTTCACTAGACACATGTATGTCCTGGGCTGACTTTATGGTTATCCTGCACTTCAGTTTTCTAGCTACAATAGTGTCATGTTAACATTCTAACACACAGTAATTTTGTGAGAGCCCAATGAAAAGCTATGATCATAGGACTTGGGAAAATGTCATGGAAAGATGCATTGTCATTCATGTCTTATGAGTTGGGAAGAAGTGAGCTTTTATGGACTTCTTCTGTGAGACAATATATCCCTTCCCCAAGTTTAGAACGAAGTCAGAACACGTGGCTGGAGGCTAAAAATTATAATAACCCAAATCTAAGTTGGACATGATATCTGCCAAAAGTTGTCAGGATATCTTAACATTGCTTATTTTGTGCATGTTCAAGAGCAGCATAACTCAGCCCAGTGAAAAGTTTAGAGAGGGGAAATAGGATATGACAAAGAAATAGCCTTAAATGAACACTCCCCAAGTGAGTTGTAAATAAGAGACAAGGAAAAACATACCAGGAGTAATTACCCTAAAGTAGGGGGATCTCTCACAAGACTAATAACCCTTGGTACATGAGAATAGGAAAGGCAACCTCATAAATTGGGTAAGTCTCTAAAAGTTCACCAGGATATCTCAGGTACTCTCATTTGTTTACCTTTCTTGTATCCTTCAATGAGGTGGCTTTGTCCTCCCCCCACTTTGTGTAAAAAAAGTATATGTGCACTGAAAGACTTTTCAGGGCTGGTGTCTCTTTGTTTCAGGAGTTCTCAGTGCTGAGCTTTGATAAAGTAATTTCTTTAATTATCTTTTTCCTGTGGCTCCATGTCTCCATGTTTCAGGCCTAACATTTTGTGCATGGACCTGAATTCCCTCAACCCAAAGTTCTGACCTGCTCACTGGCCATCCCATGTCTTCCCCTTCAGTGTTGCATTTTTAGATCCTAATCCTGGGTCTTTCCTGTGGTCCCCTCCCAGTCAACCATGCCTAGTGAAATAAATGTACTCTGCTAGTTCCTGAAATATTTGCTTGCATTTCAGGCTTGTATTTCTGGCCATCCACTTGAGAAAATCAACCTTTTTTATTTTAAAAAGAACATATTAATTATAACCAGAACATAGTGTTATCTATTAATACTCCCCAGTGCTTAGACTGGAATTCCTTAGTTTGAACTATGGGACCATATTCCCATAGTTAATATTAAGGAAGCAACTTGTCTTTTCTAGGCTCATTTGGAATTGGGGAAGAGGAAAATGTTCCTGCCCAGTTGCTCATTGGTTGCTCCCTAGTCTTTGGCTGGGTGGAGATTTTTTTTGGGGGGTCACACCCGGCAGCACTCAGGGGTTACTTCTGGTTCTATGCTCAGAAATCGCCCCTGGGAGGCACGGAGGACCATATGTGATGCTGGGATTCGAACCACTCTCCTTCTGCATGCAAGGAAAATGCCTTACCTCCATGCTATCTCTCTGGTCCCTGGGTGGAGATTTTTTAGCACAGAGGCTGGTGCTCAAGCATATTTGCAGGCATGGCTCCAGGTGACTTAATCTGGAATTAATTTGACTTTCTAGCTAAAGACACCTCTCTCTCTCTCTCTCTCTCTCTCTCTCTCCTCAGATGCATCCTAAATTTGCCAGCCCCCTGACACAGATTCTGGTGCTCAAAAGCTAGGAAATCCTCCTGGATTTTCTTGGAAGGGAGTTCTCATGGGAGTGGACTAGAGTGAGTCAAAGGTTCTTACTTAGGGCTCATCATTTTGATCTTGTAGAAGGGGATGTCTTGGGTCACTGTCTGCAGTATATTGGACCCTGGAAGTTGAAACTCCTTGTCTCATTTGTGATGTCCAACTGTCATCCAGTCCAATGACTAGTTGCTAGGGTAGAAAGGATGTTTTCATTTATTGAAACCACCATTTATGGCTTTGCAGAGATCACTCAACTGGCAGAGCGCCTGGCCAGAGTGATTCCTTGAGTTTAGTACCTGATACTACGTATATATTTCCACTCCCAACACCTTGGGTGGAACGATAGAAATACTTGTTATTGCAGCACCACTGAGTGTGGGCCCCATACATAAAGCCACTGGCAATCTGGACCCAAATGGGAAGTGAAAACAGGCATGTCTGGCAATCAAGCTAGAATTTCAAGCAAGGTGGGTGAAAATGAGCTCTAGAAAAAAAAAAACTGGTTAAGGCCACAGCAAGCACATGTGAACCTGGGAAATGACTGATCATTTCTAGCCTCCCTTTTCCATCCATTCTGCAAGTTGAGGGAATTGAGGTACAAGCCCTCTAGGGTTTCTTTTTCTGTTTTTTGTTTGTTTTGGGGTCACACCGGGCAGTGCTTTGGGTCACACCTGGCTCCATTCTCAGAAATTGCTCCTGGCAGGCACGGGGGACCATATGGGGCACCGGGATTCGAACCGAACACCTTTTGCATGAAAGGCAAAGGTCTTACCTCCATGCTATCTCCCGGGCCCCCCTCTAGGGTTTCTTTTTCTTTTTTTCTTTTTTTTTGGTCACACCCGGCAGTGCTCAGGGGTTACTCCTGGCTCCATGCTCAGAAATTGCTCCTGGCAGGCACGGGGGACCATATGGGGCACCGGGATTGGAACCGATGACCTTTTGCATGAAAGGCAAACGCCTTACCTCCATGCTATCTCCCGGGCCCCTCTCTAGGGTTTCTTATGGGCTTTATTCTCACTGTGTTTCTGTGGCTATACTACTAGACAGATGTTATCTTACTGTCTGCTTTTAACAACCACTCTCTCTCTGGGACCCAGGAATCTATAGTGAGAAAAATGACTGCAGCACCCTCTTGGAAACCAGGCCCCAATTTGATCATAACATCTGTCCATGGTATTCACTGGCCACTTCTTCCCTCTGAGCATATTGAGAGGGAATAATTTCAGGACTAAGGGCTTTGCCAAGCTTATATGGTATCTTTGTTGATGGAATTGAACAGGATTTGAGGAGAGTTTTTGTAAAGCATCTTAGTTTCTTCTTCTATCCTCATCTCTTCCTTTAGCTCGGATCTGGGCCAACCACAGTCTACCCTCATTTGTCTTCGTTCTCCCGGGGCATTTTATCAAAGACCAGGCTTCTACCTGAGCATAATTTTTGAATTGAGACAGTATTTGGCTACGATTCTTTTATAAGTGATGGCATTGACATTATGTCTTTGTTAGAGTCATTTACTCCCTGCAGTAATTTTGACTTAGTTTGCTCTGCGCAGAGGCATTATTTTTAATCATCCTTTCTCCTGTTATTGATGAGACCTCTTGGAGAAAAAGATTAGAAGATTAGTTTAAAATTATCCCCAGTGAATTTAAAACAATAACAGGAACATGAATACAGACAAAAACAAATCAGTGGATGTCAGAGATGTAATAAAAGACAATAGTTTGTTATATTGGGGATACACAGTAGAATAATAAGAAGGTTTGTATCCACTTCTTCTGATTCAACTTGTCTGAGGTTGACCCTGCCATTCCCTCCACTTCTGTTCTTATATGACTGGCTGTTATCTTTGTGTCAGTGCTCAATTACTTTTTGGGGGGCCATGTTTCACCCAATCAGAGTTCTCTCATCCCCAAAGTTCTTTTTTTTTGTTTGTTTGTTTGTTTTTGGGTCACACCCGGCAGTGCTCAGGGGTTACTCCTGGCTCCATGCTCAGAAATTGCTCCTGGCAGGCACGGGGGACCATATGGGGCACCAGGATTCGAACCGATGACCTTTTGCATGAAAGGCAAACGCCTTACCTTCATGCTATCTCCCGGACCCCCTAAGTTCTTTTTTTAAATCCTTACCTTTCATGAAAATTTTCGTACCAGCTAATATTTCTACTTTCAACTTCCAAGTCTGATATTCTATGTAAAATTACCAATCATTTAGGAAAAATTTCCATTATTTTCCTCCTTTCTGAGAAGAGAAGGGGTGGTGTGACTTAAACATGTTCTTTTGGGGAAGGTTGAGTTAAAGCTAAAGCTTTTTTAGTGGGTTTGTTTTTGTAGGGTCTTAGTAAACTGTTGAACATTGATCTAATAGAATGTCAGGCTCTGCCATTCTCCCATAGTCTCTTAGTTTTCTGCCTATAATGAACGTGGTTAATGTAAAGATTGATGAGAAAATACAGAACATATGAATCTCTCTATAAAGGAGGGCTGTCACACCTTTGGGCTTATGGAGACTGAGCTGGGCTCAGGAACTGGCCTACACCCAGAAACCATAGTGTCTGAGGTATTCTCATGAAAGTTCTTCATCATGCTTGCTGGAATATTCTATGCTTCTATTATGATCAGTTCTCTCTCTCCAGCTCAAATTTACAATATAGTTTATCCATTGGGATCTCTGATAACTACTCTTCCCTGTTGGGTCACTCACAAGCATGTGAATGTTGCTATTGATTCAGCTCCTGGATTTGGTTCTTGTCTTTACTCTTACCCCTGGATCTTCCTGAAGGTAAGAAAGGTGAGAAAAAAGAAACCATGGACAGATCTGGAACGTATTGTTTTTAGCAACAAAAGTCAGAGGTAGAATCAAATCCTACAGATCTGATTCATCTGGAGAAGAGAGGGAGACATAACAAGTAAGAGACAGTATTGAACAATGGCAAACCCTGGGCTATGGATTATAAAAATAATGAACAAATAGTCAAGAAAAAGAGTAGAGGGAATCAGATTGTGCCAGAGTGACATGGAGACAGTGGTGGTGGGATTGTGGATGCATAGGTTGCTGTGAGTTGCAATAACTTGTGCAATTAAACATTAATATGATTATAACTATCATCCAAACTATAATAAAATCAATATACTTTTTTGTTTTCTGGGACAGATCTAATATTGGTTCAATGACTGATCAGTTATTCTGATTTAATAGTTCTGAGGTGAGCTCAAGTTCCTGAAATCTCACATCTACCCATGGTGATTTTGAAAGAAGATTTCCCTTTACAAGTTTTAATATAGATTACAACAAAATCTTGAACAAAGTTCTTTTTTTTTTTTTTTGGTCGTGACCTGAAGTGTTATTAAAGGAGTTTGTTCAGAGTAATGTCCACATGCTGTGGCTAACTGTTGGCTAAATGTGAACTTGCTGTCAGCTTAAATGACTATATCATGGACATTAGATAGGAGACAAATGGCTGTAAGTAAAAGCTATAATGTCATTCACCAGATGAATACATGTAGAGATGTATAATTTTCTTTTCACTGGTTATCTGTGTGCACAGCACAGAGTTAATTTATCTTGACTTTAAGTAGCAGGATTGTCAGTCAGGAACTAAAACCAATTGGTATAAATGGTTATTGGCTGTTGCATCGGCTGACTGTGAACTGAATAAATATCTGGAAATGCGAATGCTTCCTTATTCGTGTAGTTAGTACTATACTTTCCAGGCTTTGCAGTGTTTTGTCTAATGAGGATGAGAATGGTCAATGTTTCCAGGGTCTGAAGATATCTTAAACCTTTTGTTCTCTTAGGCAAGGAGCAGAAAAGATGTTTAAGGAAGTTCTCCTAACTCTCTCTCTCTCTCTCTCTCTCTTTCTCTCTCTCTCTTTCTCTCTGTACCTTTTTCTCTTTATCTCTTTCATGGAAAGCATCTGACTTCTTTGTGAATTTACTAACAATTCTGGAAGACCAGAGCTCTTTTCATGGAAAGGCATGTTGTTACCAGGGATAGTGGTGCTTTAAATGATTGTTCTGATCCAAGGTTAGCTTTGAGTTCTCATTATGCACATTATTGCCCCATCTGTAGAGTGTTGGATATTTTAATCTACTTATGTGCCCATATGACTATTAGACTAAAATACAGAAATCGTGTGTTTGTGTGTGTGTGTGCGCGCACACCCACACACTTTTGACTATGAGGTAATGATCTCCAATAAATGAAAAAGGATTAAGTATTAGGTAACAAACCTCACTTCAGACAGAAAAGAGAGTCTGGAGAGTAGGTTCCTTATCTTATGGCACATGTTTCTCTTGCAGGGCACCCCTGCGTTTGTCTGTGTGGTTTCATGATGAGAGGCCTGACTCAGAAAACAGTCCATATCAACTGGAGTTGAGGCCAACAGGGGGTCCCTGTTTGTTCAGGTGTCCAGGTAGTCCAGGAATTTCCTGGAGACTTTGCAGTGTGGTCCAGTGTGGGCAATCTCTGTGTTGTTGGACCTTCTTTACCTGCCTTCATTCATTTGTGTAGGGTGTATGAAGCATTTGGAGGTGCCCAAAGGGAAAGGAATAGAGGACTAATTAGACAGAGGCCATTCTCACTGGCAGCATCTCTGCTCATAAATGTGTGAAAGAAGTCACAGTTACCATGAGAGGAGATGCCTGCTGGGGGTACTTCTGAGAAAGTTGTTTCACATTTGACATCGACATTGTCCCCAAAACTTAAGGTGACTAATTCGAATTTTCCACCAGAACTAGCCAGAAAGTCTTTGTCTCAGTGAACAGTGCTTGAGGAAGAGCCTTGGGTTACTGAAATCCCTCCTGGGAGTCAATGTGGGGCTGGTACTTTTCTGTCACAGCAGGTTCTGAGACATCCCAGCTCCTGCTCAAAGGCCCTTTTAGTTTCTTGTTCTATTTCCTAGTTCTCAGGTGTCTTTTTTTCTTCCCTGACAGCCTTAAGACAAGACCTGGATGAATAAGCTGGCTTCCAAATATGTCTTTGTTGGAATGCCCTAAACATCACAGTGTCCTTCCTAGTGACTGGGAGGTTCTCTCAAGGGTGTCAGGCATGAGAGAAACAGGAGGACATTTGACCAGGTGTCAGAGGCGTTACCCTCTAAAAATGGAGGTGATGTTCAACACGTAAAGCCATGTGGGATGCTGTTCATTCAAGAGCAGAAAGTTCCTTGGTTGAGATGGTCTGTGTGGGGTTCAAAGAGAGCTAAGCACTAACCAACACACAAATGAACTAATGATCACTCCTGTAAGCCTAGAGATGCACCTGGTAGCATTGGAAGTCACGTGCTGAGAGTGTGTTTTTCTTTGCAAACTCCAGAGAGCTTGAGAGAAGCCTCCAGCTAGTTCTCCTGTTGGCACTTAGCTGTCGGGCTGTTGGCAAGACTTTTCCTTAGAAGTCACCAGAGTGGTCTTTAGACTTGATTAAATATGAGCCAAGGGGACTGCTTTGGAGGTGGCCTTGTGATTTTAGGTTGAGATGGACCCAATGTTGCTGTGGCCCTTAATCCAGCAGATGGATGGTATGTCTCCCCTTTTAAGGGCTTTGGGAGTTGCATGTGACCTAGTCTCCCTCTCCCCACATCCTACATTTTCTCTAAAGGAGAAGCATCTCTGCTTGGATCTGGTCTATAATTCAGATTTCTACACACAAGCCTTCCCATGGTGGATTATATGCTTCCAAACGTTGGGCCATCCCTTTTGTTCAATCCTTTTTTTTTAGATGAAGGAATCAAGGTCATATCCCTCTGACTGCCAACCTAGTATCTAACAGAATAAAATAGAATAGAATAGAAAGAAGGTGACTTTTGATCTTGACTTTTGTTTCCTTTCTTTTTCATCTGCCACCTCTAAGGACAAACTAATCAAATGTGGCAGGTGCTGTTGGTTTCCTAGGTATATTTTTCTTATTAACAAATCCTCTGTTTGTGCTTAGTGCTGAGTACCCATGGAAAGAACCTTATTTCTCAACCCAACTTGGAATAAGGCTATATTCACAGATATAATGGTATTTTGTAACAAAGCTCTGGCGCCTGAAAA
>PVKC010031151.1:0-14608 GCA_004027635.1 Crocidura indochinensis
ACTTCTGTTTGATGTCACTGTAGATCCGAATCCATTTCCTGGGAGCAGCCGGCCTCCAGGGACCCCTCGAATCGCATGCAGAGTTTAGCTAATAAGAGGAAAGTACTCAAGCAAGTTTGGTGTGAAGGAACTGGCAACCCCCAGATTTCTTGGTGCTGTTTTATGATGCCTTTAGATGGTTCATGAGCTACTTTGGCTCATCTCTCTCCTTGTGGGTGCATTCTGGTACCAAGAGGCTATGAGACATGTTCAGAGGCCTTCACAGACATGTATTTCACTTATGTTCTAACTCAGACCTGTTTCTGTGAGACATTTTCAGATGCTTCAAAAAACATGCTATTTCACTCAAGTTTTCACTCAGGCATATTGGCTGTGAGACCTTCTCAGATGCCTCATGGACATAGCATTTCACTCATGTTTACACTAAGACATGTTGAATGTGAGACATCCTCAGAGGCCTTCATGGTGAACCGTAGTGCAAGTCTTATCCCCCACTCCCAGGGGTTGGACAATGGGGTCTGGAAGAAATGTTGACACAGCAAATAATCCATACAGGGTTGAAGAGATAAAACAGGTTTCAAAAACTTCCACCATATGCTATCTGCTAGCTGGCAAGATACCAGCAGGCAGATAGGCTAGCTGTGGAACCCAAACTGCAAGCTGTTTCTCTAGTTCAAGGTCTTTATTGGGAAGAGAAGAACCACTCCCATGGGTGGAGAACATGTGTGGAGCACCCCTGTTGTAGGGATAGAGGAAAAATCCAGAGGTACTTCTAGTTTATGAGTGACAAGCACAGGCAAGGAATAATTATCCTGAATAGAGTGAAAACTGGTTATTCCAACAGTGGGCCATTTCATGCATGTTCCTATTCAGGCATGTTGATTGAGACCTTCTCAGACCTTCTGAGACCTTCTCAGATGCCATTTCACTTGTGTTCTCACTCAGGCATGTTGCTTGGCATGCAGAGCTTCAGTTGTGGAGATAAGAGATAAGAGAAGGCCCAACTGCTAAAGTCTGCAGGGTAGCCTTCTCAGGGAAATGGCTCTGATGTGGAATAATGTCAAATAGTAGCTATGAAGTTGCTCTGAAATGAACCTTCAGGTCAAGCCACTACTTTAGAAGGCAAATAGATTTTGCCCCTGCTATTCTCTGCAGAGATTGACAGCAACATAGAGAAGGGTGCAAACGGGGACCAAGGGTGCCTCTGAGCTCATCTCTAGGGACCCTGCAAGTGTGACTTTCAATCAGGGTGTCCACAGCTGGACATACAGGGCAGTGAAGGGCTCATTGATTAGTGTCTGAGGGGAGGTTGGGTTGCATAGGCAGGTGAGGGAACACAGTTCATGTTTTACATAGATGTGGGCCTTGTGTCGACATTCTGGTGGTTTCTCCCAGTTCAGTGCTTGGAGGCCACTCTGGGTGGTTTCAGGGGACTGGTGTAGCTACAGAATGTACATTCTTGCCCTCCTTCACCAGGTTGTTTTTAAACACTAGCATGACAAGCTTGGACGCAGTGGAAGAACACACACATTTATCCAGTTTAGAGTAAAACTTGCCTGAAACAAAGTTTGGTCTTAGAGCGTGATTTCCTTAATGGAGAAATGAAATTGTTTTCTCCCTCACCCTGTGCATTTGGGGACATTGTATTTGTCCAAGAGGAGGGATAGATTCTGGTTTTAAGCAGTCAGCCTCTCTTCTTGAGTCAAAGAAGAGAGATTGGAGAGGGCTAGACATAAAATGATCGCACTATTTGTGGGATATTAAAACAGATAGTATAGTATTAATTATTGAAGATAGTAGAGATGAGGGCCAGGAGGAACAGTTCATGGAAAGAAGCTATATATATGTCATATGTGACATATATGTTATATATGATATATATAACATACATATATAACATAAAAATACATATATATAACAGTTCATGGTAGGAAGCTATATATATATATATATATATATATATATATATATATATCAAGGGAGCGCAGTTAGGACAGAGAAGGAACCATTAGGACAATAAGAGTTGGAAATGATCACTCTGGCCAAGAAATGGGTGCTGAAAGTAGGGAAAGTGATAGGCATGAGAGAGATGAAGAGAGAGAGAAGAGAGGAAGAGAGAGAAAGAAAGAGGAACAAATGTCTGTCCCAGAGGCAGACACGAGAGAGGGCAGGAAGTATGGAAACTGAGGACATTGGTGGTGGGAAATGTACCCTGATGAAGGGTGTTGAACATTGAAACTTAATCAGAAACAACTTTGAGTGTATCACATGGTAATTCTATTAGATATTTATAAAAATGCATTAAAAATTAAAGTTAGTACAGAATAGTTTAAAAAAGTAGTTTATAAAAACAAAACAGAGACTACATCAGAAACTTTCTGAGGGGTGGGGTGAGAGTGCAAATTTATGGGCCAGAATTTATGGAGGGGGATGGAGTTCCCTAAATTGTTCTGAAATACACCAAGTTATACCGCTACCCACTCAGGGCCATGGGACAGTAGGCACAGCCCAAACCCTGGACAGGAGTGGTGACCCAGCTGATGCCCACAGTTCTGGGTACAGAGTGGGCAGGTCTCCAAGATTGGGTGAGGCTAGAGGATTTGAGGTGGGGGTTTGTGGGGCTTCTCAGAAGCACTGTGGGGACCCTGGCTGGGTGGGCATATGTTCTTCACAGGCATCTAACAGTTCAGTGGGGCACACGGTAACCCCACATTGTGGGTTCTGCAGCGGGGGGATCCCACCTCAGTGGGGTTCTTGTGCGCACCACCAGGCTTTGGGTTGAAATCCAACTGCCGAAAGGAAAATGGAACTGGCTCCGCTTCTCTCATATGTGTACCCCCGTGTAGGAAAGTGGGGTGATACCCTGCAGGAAGCTGCCCCCTCATTCCCATAACCAGTAGAAGGACCCGAGGCTAGTCCAGTGTCTTTACAGGCACGAATGCATGGGTTCAAGGTCTCCATGTCTAAGGATTCATCAGCACTGAAACAGCTTTTGTTCTGGAGTGCCTGGGGGTGCCCCAAGGAGACCAGGGCCTGGAATTCCAACCATAATAGCAAAGAGAGCTCACAGCCCCCTAACAGACAGCCTGTGTTTCTGCCTGACCCAGACCCCCAATTAGCTTGGATACCAGAACTGGAGGAAGGTGGCAGGGAAAAGGAAAGTTTCCTTCCCCGCTCACCCCTGTGTGCAATGCAGCTCCCGCCCTCCATGGACTTACGCGTGTAGAAATCACAGGGTTCCACCAACATCTTTGTGGGTCCTGCGTGCGTGCAATGCATGGTCTCGACCTCTGTGGGTCCACACATGCCTGCAGTGCAGGTTTCCTACCCCTTGGCGGGTCACAGGGGCGTTCAGTGCGGATGTAGTGGCTCGAACCCTCTTCCCAGCGGCTGAGCTGGGGTTTTCCAAGGCCCACCGGCCCTATGCTTTGCTCCCAAAGGCTAATGCAGAACCCCAAGCTGTGACGCCGCGCAGGAAGCGACACTGCTGCTGCCCTCACAGGGTCAAGCAGGGCAGGGGGTGACTGGTTTGTTGTCCCAATCCTCTCCTTTCCCCCCACCCCCCAAAAAAAGATCTTTCTCATGCCAGGGGCCGGCATTGTAGATTTAAGGGTACTTTGATTTGCATTTGTCAATTAAAGAATCTTTAAAATTGTCACTACCCTCCTCAACCCTAACCCTAGAATACCTTGTTCAAGGAGAGGAGGAGGAGGAAGAGATCTGTTCAGAGCTTGGAGCTGGGAAATCTTTGCACTTGCATTTCACCTTTGTTACAGAATTTTAACCATCCCACACTGGTGCTAATAAATCTTTGAAGGAGAGAAAATATTGTGACTGTTGGGCACCAAATGTTTTTCGAACAGGCAGTTAAACTGGATTATATAAATCACATGTAATGATCACTTTTAAATCTCCACTTTCCCAGCCTCTGTTTTATTTTATGATTCCAGGCTCTAATTTCTTTGCTGAGACCCAGGCTTCCAGTCACCCCGCAGCCTCTTTCTCTTTCTTTCTTTCCTTCCCTTTTTCCTTCCGTGTGTGTGTGTATGTCTTTTATACTGGGCCTGCTTTATTCTTCAATTTGAGCTTAAATCTCAATAAATCAGCCAGGCCTTCTACCCCTTTCTTTCTGTTCCTTTTAATTTTGCGTTAGTTCAATCGATTCTGTCCCTTCTGGATCCTTTTTACAGTATTTTATTCACAGCTACCTTTAACCCTGAGCACTTCTCTCACCCAAAGGCTTTCTTTAGAAGTGTGATCCCCAAAACACCAAGCTGAAAGGAGTCGTGGTATTTAAAAGTCTGAATGAAGTGGGTTAATTTATAAGTTTTGATTTTGGAGAAAAAAATCAAACATGAATAACTGCACAATTAAGATACTTGACAAATAATTTAAGCTGGTTTGTCAGAATATTAGGATAGAATTTGGGAGGAAGCCATGTGATTGGCTTTGGCAGGTTAACCATTTCCTTGCTAGAGTATAGTGCTGTGGCACTGAGGAGTTTCAGAAGTGTGAGTATTGTCAGGCTACACAGAGGCAGTGAAATCACTTCTGCTGCACTGTAAGCTTGTCTGTCCACTCGATTACCAAGTCTATGGAATATACCTCTCTCAAAGTACCATTTTTTTTTTTTGGCAAAAAAGTGCATTTGTGCAGGCCGGGCGGTGGCGCTGGAGGTAAGGTGCCTGCCTTGCCTGCGTTAGCCTAGGACGGACCACAATTCGATCCCCCGGTTCCCCATATGGTCCCCCAAGCCAGGAGCGACTTCTGAGCGCATAGCCAGGAGTAACCCCTGAGTGTCACTGGGTGTGGCCCAAAAACCAAAAAAGTGCATTTGAAAGAGTATTTGGATGATTCTCGAAACTTTTTTTTTTTTTGCCATGAAAACTCACAAAGTAAACTGACTTATGTTTGCCTATAGATGAAGCACAATTTTTTTTTGAGACGAACACTTGTCAACTGAAGACAACAGTCCCCCACAGAACTTGACTTCCTAGTAAATGTCTTCATCTCTCAAAAAGGGGTTTTTCCTTCTATGTCTATCTAAAGTAATTGTTCATAATTCCTTTTATTTCTTTCTGGGTCTTTGAGCCACAGCAGTGGTGCTCAGAGATTGCTCCTGAATCTGCACATAGGTTACTCCTGGCAGACTTCAGGGACCATATGGGATGCTGAGAATTGAACCCAAGTGGGCCACTTGCAAGGCAAAAGTCCTACCCACTATACTATCGTTCTGGCTCCCTGATTCTTAATTCTTGATATGTACCGAATTGTACTTTGGGGGCAAATAAAAACCCGTTTCTGAACTCCTCTTGTCAGATACTGACTGATTTCTGAACCCATGCTATATAGGTTATATTTCTCCCAGGTTTTCTGGTGTTGAGAGACCAAACCTTGAGGCTGGTGAGTCGTTAAGTATTTCATTCTCAGTTGTCCCCTGCTTGCTTCTACTAGGTTAAAATTGGAGTAGCCACCCAATTAATTTTGTGGCTATTATGCTATCTCTAAAGTGGAAATTCCACCTTGAAATCATCCTTCATCAGTCCTGAAGAGTGGTAACCATTTGTGTATGCATGCGTATGTGTGTTTGAGGCACATTCACTAGTGTTAGAGGTTACTCCTGACTCTGCACCCTGGGATTACGCCTGGCAGTGTTGAGGGTACTGTCTGGGATGCTGGGGATAAAATCTGGCTCAGCCGCATGCAAGGCAAATGCCCTATTTGTTGTCCTGTTGCTCCAGTCCCTAAGGCTGGTAATTGTTGTTGCTGTAGCATCATAGACAAGTGTGATCAATGTATTGCACACATGTGGCTCAAAAGTCTTATAGTGTGGGGGAATTTATTTATTAGAAAAGGACATTATAATCTTCTCTATTCCTGGTTTTCAGAGGAAATGGGTGTTTAATTCTCTTCACCATTTGTCTGCCACTTAACAGCTTAGTGCAAAATGATATGTTCAATTATTATTTTTGAAAAAGAAATTATTATTTTGCCACATCTGGCAGGGTTTACACTTTGTGCTCCCTGAGTACTCCAGGTGGTGCTCTGGGGACAATCTGAGATAGAGTAGGGTCAGGGCCAGAGTAGCCATATGCAAGGCAGGTGTGTTCACATGAATACTTCAGGCTACAGCAGGTGCGGATGTAAGCCTTGAGGGCGTCTTGGGGAAAGATCTATCACCTGTGGTGTCACTGAAAGGTTCTTCTCAGACGTGTGTTCAGAGAAGCCTCCACTGCTCCCCAAGAAATTTAATGACCCCTCCTGAGTTTTTCACTAAGAGAGTTTTGTGTTTCATATTTAGTCCTTGAACACAGAATTGATCATTCATTTATGTGCTGCAGAGACCTGAAAATTAAAATAGAATTAATAGTCAGATGTCCCAATACTGCCTGGACACATTGAGTAGTGCATTCTTTCTCATGGTTTTGGGGACCCACCTTGTAATGCTTCTTGTTCTCAGTTACTTGGATACTAGGTGACCTTCCTTTGGGCTTTACAGAGGCTCCCCTCTGGACTCTCTATCAGACTGCAGGTTGCCTTAGTTTCATACTGGGTCAAGTAACTATCCAGCATTCACATCAAGTTTTTTTTTGATGTTTTATTGTTTTATATAAATTCTTTAATTGAATCATTAATGAGATACACAATTACAAAGTTATTTATGATTGAATTTCAGTCATACAATGTAAAACACATATCACTAGTGTACATTTTCCCACCAGTTTCCTTTACCTGCCTCTCCAGGAGAGGGATAGATAAAGAATGATCACACTCAGTTTGGGATATAAAAAGATAATATGGTATTAATCTACAGAAACAATAGAGACGACAGCCAGAAAGACCACTCCATGGGTGCAAGCTTTCCACAAAGAATGGGAAGTGCAGTGAGGGCAGAGAAGGAAGCATTGTGACAATGAGAGTTGGAAATGATCATTCTGGATAAGAACTGGGCGCTGGAAGGAGGGTAAGGGATAGGCAGGATAACCCTTCAGGAACAATAGTGCAAACCACAGTGTCTTAAAGGAAAAAGTGGAAGTGGGGAGAGAGAGACACACACAGAGAAAGACCAGCACGAGGTGGGGGAACTTGGGAAATGGGTGGCAGGAAATGAACACTGGTGAAGGTTACAGGTGTTGGAACATTCTAGGAAACTCAACTATCAACAACATTTTAACTCAATATCTCATGGTGGTTTAATAAAAATATATTGCTGTACTAAAATGTATAAGGAATAGTTTATATGATTACAGATATAATAATGTTATGTTAGTGTCGTACTAATGCTAAACTGTGAAGATCGGTATGTTCTAATAGTTTTAACACTTGATAAAGACCACAGTTTTGGGTGTGACCAGTAAGAAATTCAATCATCAGCCTGGACACTGGCTATCCCGGAAAGAGTCTGAGATGGAGGCTGTTGGGAAAGGAGGTCCTATTCCTTGAAGATCAGAGGCATGTCTGTAAGTGGTGCCCATGGGAGGCAGCTTGCCCATGTCAGGCCAGTTGCTGGTACTGTGTGGTTCTCAGTAGGGAAGTTCCTGGTCAGATTTGTGGCTAGTACAACCCACAATATCCAGTACTTTTATTTATACCTACACCAGAATGGGGTTGGGACTCCTTTTCCTTTAATGCTGTTTCCATTGTGAAAATGAGTTAACAACCCTTGAGTACTTTCCATCTAACCAGTGAGTTAGTCTTCTTTGGAAGCAGAGGCACTGGCAGCCTGGCTGATCTGTGTGGCGCCTGCACCATTACTTCCTATCCTCTGTCTTCTCCCCACATCCCTCATTGCTCCCTTCTGTCTCCCCATCTGGGCTTAGGTACTGTAATTCCATTGCATCCCTGGGCTGATTGAGGAGCTTGCAGCCTGGCTCACTGAACCCGTCTGGCTTTATGTCGCACTCGGGGATTCATTACATGGGAAGGGTCGGGTGGAAAATGAACTATCTTGGTGCAGGCCCTGCTGATGGGCTGCTTGAATGGGCTTCTGGCCATTAGCACAGGTGGGCTGGAAAGCACACTTTATAGGGCACAGGAAGTGACTTTAGTATTTTGAGCAGGGACCATGAATGTGGCATCCTGGTTCAATTTATGGACAAAAGGAGTGGAAAATGAAGAACTTCAAGTTCTGCTCATGTGTATAGAAAAGCAGTATCTTAAACACAGTCTAAGCACCGAGTTTTATAGTCAGGAAGCTTTTTTTTTCTTCCTAGGAAAGGAATAAACAGGTAGTATGAAAACAGAGAGGGAGGGAGGTTTATTAAGACCTCAGTGACTAGTCTCAGAGGAAGCCTAGAACATTCTTTTCAGGTGTATTGAGGAGGGGAGGAGAGTCTCCTTTATTTTGGGAGAAAAACCCAGCTGTAAAAAACAAGCAAACAAACAAACAACAAAACCCTCTAAAAAACCAAAACGATAACTATTTTCCCATTCTGTTTTAATGCTCAGGAATACTCCCTGGCAAGTAATTTCTTGACCTACATCCTAATGGATCTGCCATGCAGCTGGGGAAATGTTCAGGTTAGAAAGTGGCTTCTGGGATCTTTCCACACCAGATTCTGACAGGACATGGGATTACGAAAAACTGAAGTGGATTACAGTGGTTTGAGAAATCATTCCAAGGAAAAGCAGTGCTCGGATTAATGATGTCACCAGAAAATTGCTCAAGTCTGAGGCAAATCCTCCAGCAGACACTCTCAGAAAATGCCCCGGTGATGGCATCTTCAGAAATTCTGGCTCTAGAGGCTTTAATTTCTCAGAAGCCTGAGCATTCATTATGCAGTGGATGAGGGTGGGGTGGTTGCTTTTTCTTTCTGTTGCCTGCTTTGAAAGAGCACAGCGGCTGTAGGCTCACTGTCACTTCAAACCCACAAGGTGGGAGGAGAGCTCAGCTCAGAGCCTCTGTAGCTCATGAGCCTAAGAACATCTGTCTGGGAAAATTCACCATTCTGGAGGCTGGCTGAGGCAGTATGTCTGACATCAGCCCAGCCCCACGTGCCAATTGGACATGTGAGTGCATGTTCCATGCTGCCCTACAGTTAAATGTGCATACACACACACAGCTCCTCATAGCAGCAACACCAATAGCAACGGTAGCAACAGCAGCAATAGCAGAAACAAAGCAACAACTACAATAATAGTAGCAACAACAGCAATAAGAGAAGCAAAGCAACAACTGCAACAACTGTAGCAACTGCAAAATTGCAACAATAGGAACAACTGCAACAACAGTATGAGCAATAACATTAGCTACAACAGCTAGGACAGCAACAACAGCAACAATTGCAACAAGAGCAGTAACAATAGCTACAATAGCAGTAACAGCAGCAACAATCGTTACTGTGGTTAACAAAACGTAAAAACTTGTGACCACACTGACGATTGTAAAACAGCAATAATAGCAACAACAGTAGCAACAACAACAATAGCAGCAAGGGCAACAACAGCAACTTAAGTAGCAACAACAGTAGCAATAGCAACAACAGGAACAAAAGCATCAGCAACAGCAGCAGCAGCAAAAATAACAACAATAGCAAAAGCATAATAGCAAAAGCATAATAGCAAAAGCAGCAGCAACAGTGGAAAAGCAACAGCAACAATAACAAAAGCAGCTACAACAACTGCAGCAGCAATAATAGCAGCAACAACAGTACCAACAGTAACTGTAGCAACAGCAGCAACAACCATAGTCAATAGCAGATGCCAATGAAAGGGCAATGGTCCTGTCCATGCCTTGGTCTGCTTTTCACATCTTTCCTGTGAAAGCAGGATGTGTCAACATATGGCACTGTGTTTTGCAAAGGTGTTGTGGCTGTTTGGGTTCCCTGCAGTCCTTGTGGCAGTGAGTCCCTTTTTCCAGCCCCTCCCTTACTCCCCTGTTTTCATGGACTCTGTCTTGGTATTCCAGATTCATGAGCTCTGGGTTCCACTCAGGGTTCACACCTCACTGGCCTCACCATGTGCCATGCAGAGCTAGAGACACAGGTCAGGTGAGGATGGCCCAGCTCCAACCTCAGGATTTGGATCACTTTGCATCTGCCATGACATAGGTAAAGGATGTGCCATGCTCCTTTAACACTGCCCCTCTTTTCTCTTGAGTGACCTTGAAGTCCAAGTATTTCCACAAGATTTGGGGTGAGGAGTAGGAATATTTAGAAGGAACATGCATCTCTCAGGTGACTATATTTAATCTCTTGTACTTTCCTTTATCCACATGGGCTGTGCTTTCTAGAATCTAATGTGTGGTTTCGAATTCCTCTGTCCCCAGCTACAGATGTTCTCCCAGATGTTTCAGTCTCTTGAAGATGGTTTGTAGATAGGAAGCGTCTAGAGAAAGAGAAGCACATGGTCTGTTTTTCTTAAAAATCTTCCTGCTGAGAGGGTAGGGTAATAGTAAATACTGTGGGGTAGGCATTGGCTATCACATAGTTGACCTGGGATCGACAATCATGGGCATTCCATACGGTCCCCTGAGCCTGGCCAGGAGTGACCTCTGAGGATATGCAAGGATGGCCCCAAACCAAAAATGAAAAAGCTATCTTCGCCATGTGCTCCTGATGTAAAATCCTGGAAGATTTCTCAGAGACAATAAGGTAATAAATATGAGATAAAAAAGAAAAAGTATAGGGGCCCGGGAGATAGCATGGAGGTAAGGCGGTTGCCTTTCATGCAAAAGGTCATCGGTTCGAATCCCAGTGCCCCAGATGGTCCCCCGTGCCTGCCAGGAGCAATTTCTGAGCATGGAGCCAGGAGTAACCCCTTAGCACTGCCGGGTGTGACCCAAAAACCAAAAAAAAAAAAAAAAAAAAAAAAAAAAAAAAAAAAAAAAAGAAAAAGTATGTTTTTCTTCAAAAGCAAGAAAAAAAATTGAGATTTTGTGAAACATCCAGCTGTTGAAACACTAAAGAAAACTCAAGCAAAAGAGTAAGCACAAAAAAGACATGTTACAAACAAAACCTGGACCACAGCCCAGAGTGACAGCTGGATGGATCGGGTCCCCAGCTTGGGATGCTTCTATGGGAAAGGAATGCCGGTTTTCGCCTCCTTGGGAAGATGAGTTTTCCCTGCCTTCGTGTAGTTACCTCTGTAATGTGGTGTGAAACTCTCTGTTCCTGGTTGTGCTTCCAACAGTAAAAACCAACAGAGACATCTAACAGTTTTTCATGGACTGGCAAGCTAGAGTCTTTGATAAGAACAACTGTAGCTTGAGATTGTAGCAAATTTGGGAATAAAAACATATTCTTACCTCCTCTGATAACATTTTTCATGTCTAAAATACCTCTCTTTCCGAGCCTGGTTCTGTCTATATCTGAGCTTTCACCTTGGGGGGTGGGGGCAGGGAGGTGATTTCTGGTTTATTGTGAGTATTAGATCACAGCATCTAGATAACAGGGTGCTTTGGTGCACTGCATCCCATATAGAAGATGTCCGGTCTGGTTATGTTGGTGTGTTTTTGCTGGAAATGGGAACCTAATATCTCTTCTTTTGTTCTAGGATGTGTGTGTGTGTGTGTGTGTGTGTGTGTGTGTGTGTGTGTGTGTGTAATGTGTCTAGCAGCTTCCTGGTCTCTGCTCTGAAATTTCTGTAGGTGTGGAGTCTGCATACCAAAATTCTTTCTATACTCTTCTGGAAGCTTTCATCCAAGACCAAGGCCTAGTCCTGGATGAAGACAGTGTCTGGTGAATGCTGCCAGACTGAGTGGTGGCCAGCAACTTTTCTCTGTGGACTTACCTTTCCTCGGTATCCATATGGGTACACATGTTGCACACCCATGAACACACATGTGCAAACACATATACTGGAGCTCACAGCTCTGACTTAGACACCAGTTCCATGGAACCATGACTTTCTGCCATTGAGTCACCACCTCAGACTTTCTGTCTCTGCCCACACTCTTGACCATGAGGGCTCCCTGTGTCTCCCACTGTGACATCATGGTGGATTCACACAGGTGCCTGTTGTCATGGGGCTGCTACCTGAAGGAGGAGCATATCTGGGGGTCTGAGTAGAGCAGAGCTGTACCCTGTCTTCCAGGCCCAGCTCCATTCCATCAACTGGTGACTAGGTGTCTGGTCCACACCCCTTCCTGGAGCACAGGTTCAGCTGAGCTGGCTTCGGTTTCTGCACCCTGTGCTAGAAGGAATCACAGAAAGGCAGAGAGTGAGGGCGAGTGGGTGGCATTGCTCCCTTCCTGGCACTAGCAGATCTTGGGGTGACCACGGGATTGGCAGGAGAAGATTCCTCGAGCACAAACCCAGCTGCTGCTTCTTAGACTATCCTGCCCTATTTGGTTAGCCCTGGGGAACTGGATTTGTGTCTAGGGACCAGGGATCAAAGTGGAGGAAAGGGATTGTTTCTCCTTGATCAAGGGCTGGGGAACAGGGGAAGAAAAGGAATCTTTGTCGATCTACTGTCTGGGAAGAAACCGAGTCTTACTGGAGATGGAGACGCTCAAATTAGAGAACGGAATCATTCGAAGCTCAGCTGACACAGTTCTCTCTGTGTCATCCATCTGGGCTGTGGGATTGCTCTCAGGAGATCCCTGCATGGAACACAGGGAGAGCAATCCAGTAACTTCTGGCATCCCCGGGTGTGTGGCCACTGAAAACTGAGGCTGATTGGGGCGAGGTTGGTAGCAGGCACAAAGAGTGGGGTATGAATTTTCTGCAGATGGGAAGCTGTGGTCAGGTCAGCTCACTGGGTTCTGGATTCTTTACTGGCTCTGGCTGTGGGACTCGGCCCAGCTGACCAGATTCCAGAGATCAATGTGAAGTGAAGGGCAGGCTCTGTGAGGAGATGAAACTTCCCATGGGCTGTGGGGAATCCCTTCAGGGGAGGCCAAGAAGACTGCCAAGTCTATGAAACTCTCCTTGGTTTCTGGCACTCCCATTCCCCTAGATGGTGATGGAACTTGGTCCATGATCAGGGAGCAGCCTGTCACAGTGTGGTCTTGTTTAAAACTCAGCATCATCCCTGAACCCACATTTATGTAGGCAGTTCTGAACCCTCTCTGTGCCCACTGAATGGAGGCCGCATTGAATCAAGGGGCGGCTGTCTCAACTCTGAATTTCAGACTGACTTTTGGATTCCCCAGGGAAAGAAATGGCCTTTAGAAATGGCGCAGAAACATTCCCAGTATGCAATAGGGGCAGAGAATAAAACAGCTGAAATCCCCCCCACTATCTTCCATCGGGTGGGAAATCAGGCAGAAGGTTGTGCATGCCCCAGGCCGGGCACCAAGTGGCAGGAAGGTCATATCAAGCTGGACCTTGGTTCTGCTATGTCAGGGCACTGCAGCTAGGAAAATGTGGCATGGGAGAAGAAGGACAACAAAGACTGATGGGAAACACAAATGGTGAAGCTGACTAAGGGACCAAACATTGGGATCTTGCACAGGGGTCAGCAGGTGAATCTGGCTGGAATAGTGCCAGTCAGTCTAATCCCCATCAATCTGGTGCCCATTGGGATTTAGGGGGGCATCCCGGCCCTCCATTGTGAAGGAATTCTATGAACAGACAATGTCACATAGGTCACTTTCATGCAATCTGGGGTTGCCACAGGATCCTCAGACGTTCATATCCTGGCTTTGTAATGCAGAATCAGAGCATTTCCTGTGTTTGGGTTAATCTTCACTTAAGCAAATGAACCTGGAGGAGATCAGGGCAGGTATCCATGGCGCAGGTAGGGAGGGAAGTGAATGTTTGAGGCGGTCATTGGGCAGGGTTCTTGCACTCTTTGGGGTCTGTGACCAGCTGAGCTGCATTCCAGGCAGCTCTTTTGTTTGCTTTTTAATTAATTACTTGATTTAAAATATTGTAGATACAGGTCGTTCATAATGTAGTTGTTTTTTTTTGCCCAGATATGAAGTTATTCATAATTGAGTTCCAGTCATACACATACATACATCAGTGCACATTTCCTGCCACCAATGTCTCCAGATTCCCTTCCACCCTCCCCTTTGCCTGCCTATGTGCAGTTTGTGCAGTCTTCTTCTTCTTCTTCTTCTTCTTCTTCTTCTTCTTCTTCTTCTTCTTCTTCTTCTTCTTCTTCTTCTTCTTCTTCTTCTTCTTCTTCTTCTTCTTCTTCTTCTTCTTCTTCTTCTTCTTCTTCTTCTTCTTCTTCTTCCTCCTCCTCCTCTTGTATCCCAAGATTTTAGTTTGACGATTTCATTAAGACTTGTGAAGGCCTCAATCTTGTAGCAGAGTGAAAGTCCCCAAATTTTTCTGCTGGAGAATAAGGTTTCCTCGATGAGGTGCCTGCACACATCTCTGTTTAAACACAGCGATTTTCAGCATTTCTGCTTAACTCAGACTTTGAGTATTGTTCATGATGGATAATTGTATATTATCATTTCCTGAAAGATCTTGGGTTTTTTTTTTTACTGAATTGGAAGTCATAGGTCTATGAGAGTCAAACTTTTTATGGAAATCTCCATTGCTGGCTGTAAAAACACAGCAGTTCTTCCCTTCCTTTTCTCCAGGAAAATGGCAAGAATGGTGCTATGTGAAATTTGCATCAGTGATCCTGTCTGGGGTCCCCCAAAATTCACTGACAAAAATTTGGGCAAGTACCTCCATCGAAGGGCGAGAAGTTCTGAATTCTGACCTTT
>PVKC010031152.1:0-14606 GCA_004027635.1 Crocidura indochinensis
TGTGCATCAGAGCACTTGATGTTCTGGGATCAAGTGTATGTGTCAGTGAGCAACATTAAGTTACATAGGTCGTGGTGAGACTCATTTTAGTATTGAAGAATATCTGAGAATGGTGAGACTCAATTTAGTATTGAAGAATATCTGAGAATTTCAGAGATAAGATACCAGTAGATATTTTTTTCTACCTTAGCCCGCCACCCCCCACCCCCAGGACAATCTATAATGACTCCACATGTGACAAAGGCTCTCAGGGAAGAGAACTTGCCTTCACACTAAGCTAGTGGTTTTTTCTTGTTTCAGTTTATTTTGATCCTGGCTTTCCCTCAGACAATTAAATATATATAAGAGCTAATCAAGTCCATTTATAACAGACTTACCTCCTTAACTTTTTAATTGGATCTTACCATCTAAATCATAATAGTTAATGAGACTGGTGAGAAATTATTTTTACATTTTTTAAAGGTTACTAATAAAG
Organism: Crocidura indochinensis; assembly: GCA_004027635.1. Taxonomy (NCBI): domain Eukaryota; kingdom Metazoa; phylum Chordata; class Mammalia; order Eulipotyphla; family Soricidae; genus Crocidura; species Crocidura indochinensis. The sequence continues at coordinate 476 of PVKC010031152.1, forward strand.
CTCAATATGATTGTTTGTTTTATTAGTTAAAAATTGTCTTTAGTTTGTATAACCATGAAAAATAAGTATTTTAGTGGCATTGCTCTTGAACAGATTATATTGAGAACTTTCATTTTGTCTAATGACTAAATAATGCCAAATCTTATTTTTTTTTATTAAAAAGATGTAGCACTTGGCTCAGAGCAATATTATAGAAAATAGGGAGCTTGTTTTGTACAAGGCCATCCTAAATTTGATACCTGGCATCGCAAATTGTCCCCCAATCTAACAAGGAGTGATCCCTGAACCCTGAATATAGAGTCAGGAGTAAGACCTAAGCTAGGTGATCCCTCCTAAAATACAAAGAAACATAAGTGTCATTCTTAACCAATCTTTTGCTATTTATAATTAAGAATGCATTATTTATCAGAGGTGATTCTGCATACTTTTTGGGTTATTTAGAAAACATACATATTCTTTCATATTTTTACTTACTTGAAAATAAGCAATGAGGACAAGATTGTCAGGATACTCTTAGACAGTAGGCTGTATGAATATGTATGCTAAAATATATATAGAAAATCAATTTTAAGTGTTTTATGTCATCTGCTTTTCATTCACCCAGAAAAAAATTCTTTATGTACCCCTAACTATTCCCAGATGTTATGAATATTAGATTTGAAATGTCTTGTGTAAGATAATTTTTTTAAAAAAAAGCCTCATAGTTGGTTATGTAATATAGTCAGGAACCTGTAGGGTGCAATATAAATACAACTTTTTAAAAAGATTCTAAGTTCAGAATAGAATAGACTTCTGCTTTACCAAATTTTGTTCTGTCCAAGAGCAGAATATTTTTATTTTGTTACTGCCAGGTGATCTGTGTTACTTAGAAATTTGTTCTCAGTCTCTTGAATAAATACTAAGCCAGACTTGGCATTCACATCTCCTCTTTCTTCTTCCTCTTTCTGGTAGAGGAATGATCAGAGGTCCATGGGATACGGAGAGACACTAGTTACACTCCTGATAGAAAAAGGTCTATGAAAAAGATGAACTGTACTAGTAGCGTCTGTATGGAAGCAAAGCAAAGTCTCAGAAAGCAAAGCCTCCCTGCCCAATGTACAAATTTATTGTTGACAGTACCATTCTGGGCAGGAATATAGAGGATGATTTTATTCTATTTATTCATACTTGTTTCATACATATGTAACATATTCAAATAAGTCTCATATTTAAAACCAAAGTGTAAATATAATACTTAAATTCTAATTAAAATATCCAAAAGTAGGTAAAGTGGTTAAGTTGTCCGTTCTTATCTACTTGATTTTCTGGTATTTATGGACACCCCTAATGGTGATCAGAGTTTTATTCTGACTATGTTCTCAGAGTCCATTCCTGGTGAAACTCAGGAAATCTTGTCTGATTTGGGGAATTAAACCTAGGAGTACAGCCTGCAAGACAAACTCCTTAATATCTGTATGCTCCTGCTCAAGATTTGTATTCTTTTTGCCTTTTAATTGATAATTATAGACTGATAGCAATAAAAGGAGGAGCACAACCAAGAGGCTGAATCTTTCTACCGATATGAAATTTTGAAGAGAAGATAATTTGGATATTTAGGTGATATTCAATTTTCATATATATTAACATATATATTGATATAGCCATTATTTCTATCACTTGAATTTATTTCATTATTTGTAGAAAGATGATAGACTGCCTATGTCATTTACACACATAGAAAAATTAATGCTATGCATCTTAACATTATCCACAGGATTTGAATTATTTTAGCAAAATATTTTCTTGGGTAGAATGAATCTAGAAGAAAATTTGTGTGAGCCTCCTGTAAATAATCATGTCACTTTCCATTGCAGAGCCATGAAATCCATAAATTAAGTATTAGGTGCATTCTCATTTCTCATCAATATTTGGTCTATTGACCTTCAAATCAGCCTCCACAAGAGTTTCTGGTGGAAGTAGAGGTGAATCTGACATTGCCAATCCCTTCTGCAACCTTTTCAACATCTTTTCTTCTCAGACTGTTGTTCCACTGAGGATCCACGACCTGACTCAACTATTAGAGGGTCTTTGGTTTTCTTTACTTCCCTGTGCCTACTCATGGAGACAAAGAGAAGAAGACAAGGACACCTGGATGTCTTTGTGCTGCACACTACATTCACTCCAATTTCCTAGTCAGGGAAAACTCCCCTGACTAAACGGAATCCAAAGGAACCCTAAATGATGACCCAACTTTGAAGACTTGAGGACTAAATGAATGGGTGGAAGATAGGTGTTGGGAGGTGTGGTTGAGGAGGGAGAAAGAGATTTTTTTTCTTGTTATCCTGTAAGGATAGAATAGTATAGTATAGTTTTCAAAATGTCATATTTCCCTTCTTAACATACAAATATAAATCATAAGCACTCCACATAAAAGGAATTCTTTTCTGTTGCTTACATTCAAAGATCTTAAAGCTTGTCATTACGGATTTTTGGATAGTGCATCTCTGACTGTGTTAGTCTGTTTGGAGTAATAAACACAAAGCAACTGTCAACGCTTCTGTAGGAATCACTTGTAATATCTATAATGGCACCTGTGCCTTTTCACACTGGGCCAACGTAAGCTAAGTCTGGTAGCAGACATCCTTATTCTGCTGCTAGCCATGACCCTTGGAGGGACTGGAATTGTCTTTTCTTGTTTATAGCTCCCTTATCAAGCCCACTATCAAATAAAGTCTGGGAGGATCTAGAAATAAAGGTTATGGTAAAGTTTGATCTCTTTCTCCTTTTAGATGTTCCTGGGAATATTTACTGATCGCCATCTGCATTCCCTAAAAGTAAAAATAAAAATCTGAATGTATGAAATTGCCTTATGTCTTAGGTATGAAAGAAGAATTATCTCCTAGGAGACTTTCTTCTCTGTTTTGCAAACCATGCTTCTTCCTTACCAGTCTTATATATACTTCCCATTTTAATACCTATTGGTAATAGCACAGAGGTTACAGTGAGAAAAGAATACCTTCAGGTATAATACGATTACAGAAACTACTTCTTTCTAAATGAATCTGTGAAAACAATGAGATAGGATAGCATTCTGTGAAAGCAATGAGATAACAATAAATTATGAATTCCAAAAAAACAACCTTTAAAAGAAAGTTTTGACCAGAATTAACAATTTGAGAAAACATTTCTCTAGTGCATTTTGAATATGATTTTATGAAATGTACTTATGGCAATAAAATCTTTTTTTTCTTAAAGACACTTATAAATTCTACCTAAAAGCTTAGATTATCATATATGTAAAAATATGAATATATGTTTATGCCATGGCAAAATAAAAAAAGAAATTCTTGCTATTGCTTGCATCAAAGGGGAAACTTTGTCAACACATTTGTGACAAATGATTCATTTAAAAGTCTATTCTCATTGATCTTCATTCATTTATTTCCTTCATTATATTATATATATTTCCTTTATTATATTAATTTCCTTCATTAAAATGTTGACTAGAAAAGAGCTTAAGTGGGCAATTCAACCAGGAGTAGATGAAAATGGTTTAATTATTAGATGGAAGATGGTGTTGATTCAGGTTGAAAATCAAAATTGCATATGCAGGGGTCAGTATACATCAGAGAAAGGTATGTATAATAAACTCAATTATAAACAACTTCTTAACTGTGTATCTCACAATTATTTAATTAAAAATTATTAAAATTTTTTAAAAAACTAAAAAGAAACATTATTGTGGGATGAGAGCAATGGGACGGTGGGTAAAGCTCTTGAAATGCATATGTTGACCCAAGTTTTATCCCAGGATATCATATTGTCCTATGAGTATACCAGAAGTGATTCATGAGTGCAGAATCTGAAGTTAAAATCCTGAGCACCACAGGGTTGGACCCAATGCACCCCCCTACCCCAAGTTTAAGTTGGAATCCCTTTGTAAAGGTTTAACCTCTAGTTAAAGATTAGTGGTAGGTATTGTGCCACAACAGTGTATACTTCACACCTTATTATATTAGTTCAGACATGCCCATGAAACTTGCATCTGCAATGGATGGTACATGAGACATTAAGAAACAGCATTGCGGGGCCCGGGAGATAGCATGGAGGTAGGGCGTTTGCCTTTCATGCAAAAGATCATTGGTTCGAATCCCGGTGCCCCATAAGGTCCCCCGTGCCTGCCAGGAGCAATTTCTGAGCATGGAGCCAGGAGTAACCCCTGAGCACTGCCGGGTATGACCCAAAAACCAAAAAAAAAAAAAAAAAAAAAAGAAAAAAACAGCATTGCTTTGAAATGTTCTTTCCTCTTTTCCTCCTCCACTGGTAGAAGCTATCATATCTCTTCCATTTGGGTCTTGATCTGAGGATAATGATGTCTGTGGATCTGAGTCCCCAAATGATCCCTAATAAACATATATCAAGAAATAAATTCTGGTTACTTTTCTCCCATTAAATATTTTTACTCAATATTATCTAAACTATTTTTACTAATCCAAAGAAGATAGAAGGTTATTGAAGAACATTTGAAGATTACTTACTGATTGGAATCATATACTTGATTATTATACCTGGGTATATTTATTTTAATATGATAAGCTAGTACCACAATGAGAAAACAATTAGAAAAAATAAGACTATAATGTTTACTTAGAACAATTTATAAAAGAGAGTGAAGTATGTTGGGTAAGTTTGTTCTCTCTAATATCCTAGCCGTCAAGTAAAAAACAAATTAGGAGATCAAGCCTCCTCAGTCTCAAGTATCTTAGAGCCTAATGAAGATGTCAAAATACACACACTTTCACAAGATAAAAACATGCTAAAGATAAAAAGCATGCTAATTCTTGCCAATGTAGCAGCATTCAAAGTCTAAAAAAATAAAAAAGAATTCGAAGTCTAAGACAAAGTTTGCAGTTTTGTTATTGTGCCATCTTCATTAACATCAATGATTATTATTGCTTTGTGTGGTGTGGACATTAGGAAGCTATAAAAAAAGTAGCTGCTGATCACAGTTGAAAAAATATCACTATTTTTTGTTATGTTTGTTTTCCTGAGCCAGGTTGTATATAAATAATTATATATTTTCTTGAAAGAAAAAGGGTAAATTTTCATAAAACTTAGTAAAATTTATGACTTTGGATGATGGCATTATAAAATAAGATTGTAATCAGGACAAGGCATGAATCTCCATCTACCAAAATTGAGACAGAACCATAGAAGTCATAGTGAGCTCCTTTCAGATCACAGAGGAGAATTGTTGTTGTTGTTGTTGTTGTTGCTGTTGTTGTTGTTTTTTGGGCCACACCTGGTGACCCTCAGGGGTTATTCTTGGCTATGCACTCAGAAATTGCTCCTGGCTTGGGGGACCATATGGGACGCCTGGGGATCCAACCGCAGTCCTTCCTAGGCTAGCTCGAGTAAGGCAGATAGATGCCTTGCCACTTGTGCCACCGCTCAGGCCCCAACATAGAGGGGAATTCTTAAAGGTAAGAATAGGGTGATGTTTAATGAGTAGTCCTTCTGCCATCCTGCTTTGCTGTAGAAGGATGGGCATGGCAGAGAGCAGGAAGTGGGGAACAGAGAGGTTTTCTTCTTCCCTTTCCCTTTTGCAGCCCCAGATTTGGCTAGGATAGAGGATGTCAGAAGAGTTTTGAAGCCACATACACCCTATGGTGCTCACAGACTGTTCTTGGCTTTGTACCCAGGAGTGATACATGAAGTGCTCAGGGGTGCTAGGGATTGGAGCTATGTGCATAGCTGCTACCTTCTATAGCTGCATGCAAGACAAGTGCCTCATTTAGTTTTCCTAAGTCAATGTCAGCTTTTCTTTATATTGCGCATGATCGATGCATGACCTGCTGTATCTTTAATGGCATTTCACCAGAGCCCCTGCCCACATTCATGACACACAATACCAATTGCAGGTCTGTTGGCAACACTAAATTTCCTCAATCATTTTTCTCAATTGATCTAAAAATCTACTTTTGAATTAAGAAAAATGCTGAAAACAAAAACAAGAACCTTTCTGAAAGCCATGCTGAAAGGCACTCTCACAAATAAGAATGCAAGCAAACAGTGATGAGAATTGTTCAATAACTGCCTTATCTCAGGTCTACTTTATCATGTCGAATAAGGAGTGCCTTTGTCACAAACTTTTTGACAACTTCTAAAAATTATCCAGTCTGCAATAATTTACTATGTAGAATGTTCATCTTTGTGTTTCAATAATATAAAGGAAGACATGAATATGTCTTAATATCTATGTATGTATAATATCACTGCAAATAAAATTTATGCAAGAAATAGTATTTTAAAAATATGTTCTCTAATACCTCAGCTAAACATAGTTCTAGAAAGACATTTTTTTTCTTTTAAGTCTAAAAACCTCTCCAGTTTAACCTTTTGTGAAACAGCAATGGGAAAATTTATTAAATATATAATCAGTATGTTATTCTGCTACAACGAATCGCATAAAATATAATTCATAGGCTTCTCCAAACATTTTGAAATTAATGGGGCATAAATACAGGCACATAAATAAATGAGTAAAGCAATAATTAAATAGATTTGAAGTATATAAATGAATAAAAAGACACCACATATAAAAATAGGTGATTCTGAGTGAAGGAGGAAAAAAACATAATTTAGATTTTATTGCACTGCATATGATTACAGAAAATCTCATTTTAAATGCACACAGACATTTAAGAAGACAGAGAATAATTAATTTTACTTACATAGAAAACAGATCCAGATTTAGGTGAAAATTTTGAATGTTTAGAAAACTTCTGTGCTCAAAAAATTACCCACTCATGCTGTTGGTACCAGAGATGGGAAAAAAAAAGTAAGAGACTCATTAATTACAAGGGATTTAAGCAAAGCCTATATTTATTTGTTTGTTTGCTTGCTTGCTTTGGGACACACCTGAAAATGCTCAGGGCTTACTTCTTAACCGACACTGAAGGATCAGCCCTGACTTGTTTGAAGGTACCATATGTGGTGCTACGGATGAACCTTGGTAGGCCACCTGCATAGCAAGCACCCTGCATCTCTATTATCGCTCAGGCCCTTGTATTTGATTCTTAATGATTTGTCTCAACAACACTAGCAATTTTTGCAATGTGAATTTTCACATAAGTAAATACTACTGATGTGGTCAAATAATCCCCTTGTAAAGAGAGGCTTCCTGTGAAAAGTGAAGAGCATGCTTTCTATTCTCATGGTCTTTGATCAAAGACTTAAAGTGTTTAAAATGACCAAACATGGAAGGGAAAGAATCCATTTAACTCTATCATTTTCAGAGTGAGACTTTATACCATAAAATTTAATCAATTAACCAGATACATTATATAATCAAAATCTAGATCTGGGCCTTACTTAATAAATAATTTGGGCTTCAGTCCTCCTTAATTACATGCTTAACAAGCTATCATGCAACTTCATTTTAAATATTACATAAAAATACAGATATATAATGCATATTATATTATAGATGTAATACATATTATTTATAGGTAAAATCATATATGGTAGAACTGTCACAAAAGTTTGGAACATAGAATTGAAGGAGAAATTTGTACCATTTGCATTAGCCTTTATAAATAATATGATATATAACTGAAAATTTTGATTGATTCTGCTAATATAACAAACTAAAGCTAAATTTTGCTTAGGTATCAACTGATTACAACTCCATGATGCAGCTGAAAATTGCATTAAAAACCACATATCATAGCTTTTTTAATTATCATTTTCTCAGCCTCTTTTTCCATCATTTCTATAAGATGTAATGTCAGAAACTGAGATTGGTTTTTCATCTATTTTGTTTTTTAATAATGTGTAACCTCTTCACATATGATTATTTCCTCTCCACATGTTTTTAAATTGATTTTTCTCTGTAGGGTTTTCGGTCCTAAAATTTTAGGTATAAAAGTAAATCTATAGGGCTGGAACGATGGCACAAGCAGTAGGGTGTTTGCCTTGCACATGCTAACCTAGGATGGGCAGTGGTTCGATCCCTCAGCGTCGTACATGGTCCCCCAAGCCAGGAGCAATTTCTGAGCACATAGTCAGGAGTAATCCCTGAGTGTCACTGGGTGTAGCCCAAAGAGAAAGAAAAACAAGCAAACAAAAAGTATGTCTACCTGTTCAGTAATCCTCAAGAACATTCTGTTTCACTTTCTAAACAATCTTAATGTTTTAAATTGCTCAATTCATCAACAGCCCATGTAGTACAACTTGTTTCTCTTCCAAAAATGTAACTACTGAACAAAGCCAATATGACAGTAAAAAACATAGAGTAGTAGGTGTAAAAACTAATTGTCACTTTCTGTGATATATTAAAAGCATTAGACATTTCAAAGCCATTAAGAAAAGTTTTATTGGGGCCCGGGAAATAGCATGGAGGTAAGGCGTTTGCCTTTCATGCAAAAAAAAGGTCATCGGTTCGAATCCCGGTGCCCCATATGGTCCCCCGTGCTTGCCAGGAGCAATTTCTGAGCATGGAGCCAGGAGTAACCCCTGAGCACTGCCGGGTGTGACCCAAAAAGCCAAAAAAAAGAAAAAAAAAGAAAAAAAAAGAAAAGTTTTATTGTACAGTCCTTTTTTTTATTAAAACACCTTGGTAACAAGGTTGCTCATACTATACAAGTCCTTTTAAAAGAATAAATTTGGGGCCGGAGAGATAGCATGGAGGTAAGGTGTTTGCCTTGCATACAGAAGGACGGTAGTTAGAATCCCAACATCCCATATGGTCTCCCAAGCCTGCTGGGGGTGATTTCTGGGTGTAGAGCCAGGAGTAGCCTCTGAGTGTTGGGTGCTGCTGGTGTGACCCAAAAACCAAATAATAATAATAATAATAATAATAATAATAATAATAATAATAATAAATAAACGAATAAATTTACCCACTACATTTTAACTCTTCACTATTTTGCCTTTAAACAAAAAGTTCTGTATAGTCAAGCTTCTAAATTTTCATGGTGAAACAAGAATTTGATCATTAAAATGCTTCATATATGCCTCTAACTACAGCTATTATTGTTAGTGAAGTTGCTTCTTTTTTTAGGATAGGGTATCTATTTTCAAAAGCACAATGCAGTTCTTCTGTTGATGCTTAATTACTTTTGACTCATAAAGTAATGAACTTGTTTATTTTGCAGGGAAATCTGCAATCCTTATAAGTATTAGATGTGATTGGTGTTTTCTTTCTCTCAAATATATTTCTACTAAGTTGGGTTATTGTTTGCCCTTTATTTTCATTTCAAATACTCCTCTGTTCCAGATTCATCAGTGGCTAATTTAGTACTCGGCAACTCAACAAGGTGAGGTGTAGAGAAGTACATTCAAGAAAAGATAAAACCCCCGGAGATAGCACAGCGGCTATTGTCTTGCAAGCAGCCGATCCAGGACCAAAGGTGGTTGGTTCGAATCCCAGTGTCCCACATGGTCCCCCGTGCCTGCCAGGAGCTATTTCTGAGCAGACAGCTAGGAGTATCCCCTGAGCACCGCCGGGTGTGGCCCAAAAACCAAAAAAAAAAAAAAAAAAAAAAAAAAAAGAAAAGATAAAACCATGAAGTTGGAAAAATAGTACAGTGAACAGAGCACTTTTCTTGCACACATGTCAGCCATGTTTAAGTCCCAGTAATGCATATGATTCCCTGAACTGAGCAGTATGATCTCTGAGCACAGAGCCAGAAGTAACCCAACCACTGAACAATGTTGGGTGTGACCCCAAAATTAAAAAATGAAAGGAAGAAAAGATGAAACCAGGATTCAATTTTCAGTTGGACCTCAACATATTTGCTTTTAGTAATACTTAAATACAGGTCCCAATATAAATGGTTGTAGTAAATAGTATTCAACTATTTCCTACTCCTTCTCAGTGCTTTAAGTACCTGCTGACCTGTGAAGAAGGCTAAGTAGGTAAATAAGTTTACACTTAGATCTGTCCAATCAGAGGAATTATAGAAACAAATTTTACCTTCATTAAAAGAAAAACTATTACATGATCTAGGAAGATAAGAAAACAATATAATACACACAATATAATAAACACAACTAATTGTGTACCTCTGGAGTAGCCTGCCTACCTCTCCAATCTCAATATTTCTTTTGCTGTTGGCCAGAGGCTTTGGTTTCTAAAACCAAGAGAGAAATTGTGCAGGAAGAGGTACAATGAGGACCTCTGAGAATGGAGGGAGATCCCAATCCCTACCTGCTTTCCCTCATTCTTTCACATAGTTTATGTGGGCCTTCTTTGTAGGATTGTTCAGACATGTTTGATGTGCCATAAAGCAGTAGGAAGATAAATGCTGAGAGGGTTATTCACTTAAGGCAATTTGAAGTCACAGATGACCTTGTGAAGTCAGATCCTGTGAAGAGAGGCAGACATGTTTTTATTGTTTGTTGGCAAGAAGCAAGTGCAGGGAATGAAGTGGAAAAACAGTGGAGTTATTCTGTCAATAAAGTTAGCAATGGTGGCTGCAAGTTAAGTGCCTCAGGTCTCTTACCAGGGAACCTCCCAGATATGTACCATTAACAACCTTAAAAAACCCAAGTAGGAACCTCATACACCTATTTTTCTTTCTTTTAGGTAACACACATGCAGCCTCTCTGACACAAGTGGATAAAATTAACAAAGATTTCTTGAATATTTGAAAGAACTGCACACACAGAGGGAAGAATCTACTTCACAATAAATATAGTGTTTAAAATAAAATTCAGGTTTATATTTGAAGATGAAATCATTGCCTCAATTTTATCTTTTTTTCTTTTATTTTTAATCTCTTTTTTATTCAATTTTATTTTGAGAATTAGACTTGGAAAGAAAAAATGATAATGATAATGGTTATGATTTTATACCCTTGTGTTGGCACAAAGTTTGATAGATTTTAAAGCTTCCCACATTCCCATTTCATTGTCTATTTTTTTAAGGCATAATGAAACAGGATATTTAGGGAAAAAGAAAGCTGCAATTAAAATGTAGGAAAATTGCTTAAAGTAGATTTTGAACAGAACAGTTTTCTTGGTGCTGTGTGGTAAGATACAAAGGTGACTTGCATTGCCTGGAGAAACCCTATCCACAGTGACTGAAGAGTAGCAGAGCTGATGATGCTTATAAAATTGTCCCATTACTTACACCCTGATCATTGGCATAACGACCTGGCACAGGCCTCTCCATTCTCCATCACCCCTAAACCAGGAAAGCTACCTATGAAACACCCAAGGTTTTTTTCAACAACACCTGGAAGCAATCTTCTACCAGGGGAGATTCTACCACTGCTCTGACATCGATCTACTCACAGGAGACTTCCCTCAACACTGAGACTTAAGAACATCAACGACCTGCATACTGGACAGGGCTTTCTGCATTGCCCTTTAATTGTAAGGTGAAACAAGAGCACACTCTGCACCATCCTAACTGCAATATAGGACATGCAGATTCCAGGATCTTTAATACAGAAACATGAAACCAACAACAGAGTCAGCGTGGAAAATAAAAGTATGTTGGCACTACAGACAACGACTTGGATTGGGCAATCTAGTGTGCCTAGAGCCTAGAGCTGGTCTTATGCCAGGAAACTTCAGGGGTTTGGTCCCCTTGTATTTAGACCAAGGATTTTCCTATTCATGAACCCCATATTTTGGTGGCCGATGCCACTCTAACGCCGCTTTTACTGTGTTCCTTTGACTCTTATCCTTAAAAAGAAACACCCATCTTTGAGGCTAACTTAAACTAATATGTATATACATGGAAATGTAAAAATGTACTATGCCTTCAAAATTTAAGGAGTTACATAAAGTTTTATGGCTTTAGAATGCTTGATGTGCTGCTAGGAAATATGTATTGCAATCTGGGGACCTGAGGGACAAAGTAATTGTACATGGGTTCTGTTTTATTTTTCTTAATATTCTTTGGTTGAAAATTCAATGTTAAGATATCAGCAAGGGGACTTATGTGAATGTTTTTATGGATGATCATCCTTACACTGTAACTTTACCTTGTCCTCTATCTTTGCATCTTTGTTCTCATAATTAAAAAAAAAGAAAAAGAAATAAATAAATAAAATTGTCCCATTGTGAAATCAATCCATGCAGATTTTATATTAAGACAGCTCTGTGTGGCCCAAGCAATAGCACCATGGGGTGTTGTAGATATCTTGCGTCTCAGCAATTCTCGTGAGTCATAGTCCTTTCATGGGAGAAAAACGGGTAGCACGAGCGGACGAATATGAAATATGAAATAAATATACCACAAGCACTATGTGTGGGGTCAACACGTTTCTGGCAAGAGTGCGACAAGTTTAATTTTTTGAGCAGGGGAATTTATAGAAGTAAAATTAGCTACAGGTGAAGAATAATTGTAATCACAAAACCTGGTATAACAGTAACAATAACAATAACAATAACTAAGCTATGGGTGTGACTAAAAAGTCTAAGTTACAAAAGAGGAGGTCACAGCTCAAGGTAACTCTTAGCAAGCTAGCTTTAAATGCAAAATCAGGATTAGGAGAAAATAGGAAATATCTAGAACCTTGGTTTTTCTAGACTGGACTCCTATTGTTTTTAGAGGTTAAAGGACGGGAGGAGCCAAATCTCCAAGAAAGAGTTTCCCTATTTCTAAAGGAGAGACAAAAGTCAAAATCTGTATTCTGGTTACGCCCTTAATTACCAGAAATTTCAGCTGCAAAGGACAAATTTGAAAAGGAGAGAAAATTTGTCTTTGCTTTTTTAGGGCTGACTAAATCCAGAAAAGGGGGTTCTCAAATAAACTTTTGGTGCTGGAATTTCTGGGCCAAATTATTTGAAAGAGGTCAATATTTTTGCCTGATACATACAAAGGAGAGAGTGTCAGATACTGACTGAAAATGTAATGCCAGGCATCTCTTTGGAAATTCCTCAACCATCCACGCAGGGGAAAAAGGTGTCCACAGTGGGCCTTTTGAGGAACCCCATGGGGGTTAAATTATTTCTACCCACCAGGAAAATCTGAGGATACATCTGGTGGGCTGAGCCCCCCCTAAAGGCTTAGGCATGCCCTGGCAATGGGGAGGGTGTTTGCACACAGCTTTCTGGAGTTTGTTCCTCGGCATTCCATATGGTCCCCAGAGCACTACCAGTGGTAATTCCTTAGTGCCAAGAGTAACCCTTGAGCACTAATAGGGGTGGCCCCAAACCCAAAAAGTAAAGACAGCTCGGTAAGATTGTATAGAGCTCTCTATGTACCTGTGGGAAATTGATACAGAGAGTAGACGTTTAAAGAATGTAGACAAGTGTTATAAATATTAAAAATCCAAAGAAGTAAGACTTCCTGTGGGCCAGAGTGGTGGTGCAAGCAGTAGGGCATCTGCCTTACGATCGCTAGCCTAGGACTGACCACGGTTCCATCCCCCAACGTCCCATATGGTCCCCCAAGCCAGGAGCAATTTCTGAGTGCATAACCAGGAGTAACCTCTGAGTGTCACTGATGTGGCCCTCCCCCCAAAAAAGACCTCCTTAGTTCCAAAGAACTAAGCTTGTGATAAAGATTTCAGAATTTTTGAAAATTCACATAATGTAAATACACATGGGAGGGGGTGATTTCAATTAAAATTCTTTTATAAAAGTAAGAGTTTCATTTGGCTCTAAGATCTTTGCAACATTTAATCTTCATCAAAGGTACTTTAGTTTGCTTCATTCAGCTTTCTTGGGGGAAGAAAATTCTAACAAAGTGGGTAGTGATCATTGACTTATGTTTTCCAGTGATTGTTTACAATGAAGTTTTCCAGTGAGATTGAGAGGAAAGATATCGCTTGTTTTACCAAGTAAGTAATGAAGAAGTTTATAAAAGAGAGATGGTCAAAGTGTGAACTTTTAAGAAATAGTCTGCCACTTGTCGGGATAGTTAAGCTCAGACAGTCTCAATTACCTTTCCACTGTGAAGAATCTCAGGCTAAAACAATATCCTATTTACAGGGCAGCCAGCAGTCACACAAGCTTCTTTCCAAGCAGATTCTGCTTTAGCACATGGTATATATGTACATAAATGAAAATGGGATCAGATTTTCAGAGCTGCAGTCTGCTGGCTTCTCAGTTCAGTGAACTCTATCAGCCCTCTCTTCTAAACTCACTTGAAATGCCAGTTAGTATTAAAAGATAGTGTTCTGTTGGATTT
>PVKC010031153.1:0-14611 GCA_004027635.1 Crocidura indochinensis
AGTTGCGGCCAGTAAAGTTGGTCTTGTCAATTGAAGGCAGCAGGGGGAGTTGACAGGGACAGCAGAAAAGAACAGGAAGACGGTATATGCTTTCCAGTGGTGCAATAGCTCTAGAGTGGCCTTCTACAGAAAAGTCAACATCAATCAGTATTTTCACTGGAGAGAGTGTCTGGTTGAGAGAGGAACTCGAGGCTGCAGATGTACATTGCCTCGAAGGATGGAAATTGGGGCAAAGGTGGAATTCATAGTCAGAGTGCTGTTGGCTATTCAAGTAGTAGCAAAGTTATAGGAGTGTTTTTGGGAACCAGTTGATGAATCATTCACCCTGCACCTTGCAGCAGAGAGACTCTTGGAAAACTCTGGTCTGATTTCTGGGTCTTGTTTTGAATTCTAAGTTTAGAAAAACACTGCCATAACATTAAACTATAGTGCCACATGCTTTGGGTTACACACATCACTGTGGTGCAATTTTAGATGAAGTCTCATTTTCCTTCTTCTGTTGGGTGTTGAAATCTATTGTGTTCTCTTGTTCTGTTGTGGATTATTTCTGATTATATCACATATCAAGATCAGTTTGGATTTAATTAAATTTTATCAGTGCTGAAAAATGATTTGCATTGAATATTGGGGATGTGATAGCAAACACGGCTTATAAGCATAAGACCTTGAATTCCCTTCTTCAGATATCACTTGTTCACTGAGCATTGTCAAGTGTGGTCACCATAGCACAAGTAATAATAAGAAGAATAAAATTCCATACTATTTCTGGAGGATACAATATATGGCTTGAGAACTTTAACTAATTAAATGTTATTACATAGTTAAAATTTGCTAAGAGTAGATCTTAAGCATTCTCACAAAATGCAAGGTAATTATGTGAGGTGATGGATATGTTAATAAACTTAATTGAGGTAATCATTTATATAATTCATGCATAAATCATCATATTATATACTGTAATTAAATATGATTTAATACCTTAATAAAAATGGAAAATATTGTTTTTATTTTTAGATGCCTATAATGACCCACCTACTTTGTACCTAGGTGCTTAGTTTTATTAAAACATAATTTTATAGAGGCACAGGCACAAAAAACACTATAATCATTTCAGTACACAACATAATAATTAGATATTTGGATATATATAAAATAATTTCCATAATAAGTCTAACTAAAACCCACTACTGCACATAGTTACAAATTATTTCTGTTACCATGAGAATATTTAAATTTTATTCTTGTAGTAGCTTTCTGTTACTAGCTATATCACGATGTCAAGACACTTGTTTTATTATTCCAAGTTTGAACTTCTCCCACTCCACAAGTTCCAGACCTTCACCTCTGACAGTTGCCAGTCCATTCTCTGTATGTGAGTCATCATTTTATTAAGCAACGTTTGGACTCCATATACAAATAAGATCAAATAGTATTTTTTATTCTAACTTATTCAGTCTAATTTTCATCTATGTTGTCACAAATGTCAGGATTTTCTTTTTTATTTCTGTGGAAAAATTCTCCACTAGTAGATAATATTGGCATACACATATTTTTATACCCATACACTCATTTGTTTGACACTGGGTACCAACTTGGCTTGTGTGTATGCTTTGGCTATTGTACTTAGAGCTGCAATGAACACAGGTGAGAATATATCTTTTGAAATTAGTGATTTTGTGGTTTTGAGATAAACACGCTGAAGTGGATTGCTAGACCATATGGTAGCTCCATTTGAATATTTTTAGGAACCCACTCGTTTACATTCCCATCGGCAGTGCAAGGCAGGAAATCATAATTTGGCAGTGGTAAAATGCAAATGTGGGGAGAAATATTATTGTGATGAACAACTATTATAATTGACAAAATGAGCCACTCAGGATTCTGTCCTTCTATCATGTGTCCTTCTATCATTTCCTCCTTCTGAATATTTGTGATTTATGTTACAACCTGGGTGGTTTTAGCACTTTAATGTAATTGCATGAGTGTGTTGTAGTCCTAGTGCTGTGCTCAGTTTTGATAGGATCCTCATTCCCTTGCTCTAAAGGATTCAACATTCATAAATACACATTTCAATGCTAATGTATAAAATTGCTAAAAATGGCATTTAATTTCTTAAAACTTGCTGACGAAAATGCTCCTTTGGAAGTGCTTCTTCTATTAGGACCCTGGGGTAAATGAAAGTGCTGTCTAGAATGGTCTATTTTTGCAACAGCAGTTGCTTCATATTTTCCTTCACCCTAGTTTCCAATGGTACATCCACAAGCTTTTCTGCTTTTGGTTACAGATATGACTCAAATTTCTCCATTATTTCATATCTGATAGACACCCCATTCTATATTTTGATTCCTGAGGAAAGGCATTCCATTCAATTCAGCACTTGGCAGACTCCTGAGGGAATGCACACTTGTTGTCTTGAAAATCCCACTGATGGGGAGGGGCAAAAGAAAAAGAAAAAGAAAATCCCACTGACATTTTGATCTCTCTTTTATTTACCTTACTACTGGATGAGGGCCCAAAATGACTACGGTATCAAATGTAACACATTTGATGCAAAACAAAAGTTGAAAACCAAAGGGAAATCAAGAAGAATAAAACAAAAAGCAGTGGTTAGAAATCCTACAGAAAGAAGGGGGGAAACTATATAGGAAAAAATAAAGATATTTCTAATGGTCCAGAGGCAACAGAATGGGAGAACTGATCCACACAATTGAGTTGGAGAGATTACTGACAGGAAGGGAGATAGAATGGATACAATGGTGATGGGTGGGTGTTGAAATTTTTGCAAGAGAAGTCATTAATTAATAGCATTGTAAACCACAGAATCTCAATCGAAAAATTTTTAATGTAATTTAATAATTTTCAAACTATCAAAATTTAAATGTTCAAATAACTTTCAAGATACTATTTCAAAAATTCCAAATAACATCAAAATACTATTTTCAATAGTACCATCATTCACTTATGAACCATGCTGATCTATTCCTATCTCTGTACTTTGGAGTTACTCCTGGAAATGCTCAGGGGATTATCTGCAGTGCTGGCTACAGAATCAGGATTAGTTAAGTACCTCCCTTACCTTTTGTACTGATCTCCTGCCCTGCATTTCTTTTTCTTTTTGTAACTTTATTTTTTTTGCGGGGTGGGGGGCACACCCGGTGATGCTCAAGGGTTACTCCTAGCTAAATGCTCAGAAATCACTCCTAGTTTGGGAGGCCATATGGGACACCCCGGGATCAAACAGCGTGGTCCATCCTAGGTCAGCAGCATGCAAGGCAAATGCCCTACCAATGCATCACATCCCCGGCCTCTTCTTTTTGTAAATATTTTATTAAAGAGCTGTGATTTACTAGTTATTGGGTTTTAGGCATACAATATTTCAACACCAATCCCACCATCAGTATCAACTTCCCTCCACCAATGTTCCCATACTTCACTCCACACTTATGCCTGTTCATTTCAATGACAGTTACATTTTAATATTCTGTTGTTGTTCTTTAGATCTAATGGCTTCAGTATTGTTGAGATTGTGCTTTGAATATATAGCCAGTATGAATCTCCCAAATCACCAGTATAACTGAAACGCTTGATTGTTCCCATTATTTCCCTTTCTTTTCTCCCTGCCCCTTGAGTTAATTTTTAAAAATTAGTTTTAAATCAGTATGATATGTGGTGCTAAAAATTTGTTGATAGTTGAGCTTTGGGCAGATGATGTTCCAACATCCTTTACCTCAGTGCTCATTTCTCAACAACAATTTCCCCAATTAATATTCCATTTTCCCACCCTCAACAACAGCATACCTTTATGGCAGGCCCTTTTCTTAGTATGCTAGAGAAGAAAAGTTCCCCTCCTTGATTTTTTCCTTCTATGTCCTCCTTTTTACTCTAAGGTAAGCACTGATTATAGTAGTTAAGAGAAGGAGTAGGCCTAGATGTCAAACATCAGATGAGTGGATTGTGAAGATGTGGGAATACTATGCTTTTCTATCTTGATTTATCTGCCTTTCTCTCTTGATTTATTTTATATATACTTGGTGGCTGTGGAAGCACTTCAAAGCTACTGTGAGGATTAGATTATAACACATATAAACATTTGTGTTCATTATCAATATACAGTGCAGTTATTATCACTATTATACCAATTATCTACTTTTGTCTGCCCAAATTGAAAACCATATCTGTACTTTTCCCATGTCAGTGGCCTTTAAGAAGGTCCCTGTTTTTCTCTGATCACAAAAAGGTTTTTTTTTTGTGGGGGAGGCACACCCAGTGATACTCAGGGGTTACTCCTGGCTATAAACTCAGAAATCACTTTTGGCTTGGGGGAGAATATGAGATCAGGGGATCATACCGAGGTCTGTCCTGGGTCAGCCACATGCAAGGCAAACACCCTACCACTACACGACTGCTCTGGCCGCCAAATAGTTTATTCTTGGTAGTCTTCTTATTAATGACTTTAGTAGAAAATCTAATTGCTAGAGCCAGTTTAAGTCATAATTATCTTGATCACTTTAGCTCTCAAGAATTATAGTTTTACCTAGTTCTCAAATATAATTATTTCTGGTAGTGTTCATTCAGTACTTATCAGTATCTGCAATGCTAGTATTTTTTTGGCAGGGGAAGTTGGGGGTGGGGCAAACCTAACTATGCTCAGAACTTACTCCTGGCTCTGTACTTAAGGTTCATTGCTGGCAGTTTTTGGAGTGGGTGCCAGAGTTAGAACTGTGGTTAGCAGCAAGCAAGGCTTACTTAACCCCTGTGCTCTTTCTCCCCACCTCCCCCTCTCTCTCTCGCCCTGTAAGTGATTTTCCCATTGCTTTCCTGGAATTGTAATTAAATTTTAGGCTCTAGAGAGCAAGAATCACATTCTGTTTCTATTCTCCCCAGATTCTTGGCATGGTATAATTATGCCCAAGCAGACTATAATGATTTTAGGTGATGGAAGTTGGTGAAGTCTAAGTTTACCTTCACATTTACCTATTTACTTACAGTATTTAGGGTAACAAGCATGCTGGCTTTTTTTCATGGTTGAGCATATCCTTAGATGAGACAGTTTTAGTTTGTAAGACTTTGTCAGGAATAAATGAGTTAAAACACTTAAAGTACTTAGTGAAATACCCAGAATATGAGAAAGGCAGAGTAATTATTTTAAAAAATAGCAATGATTTGCTATCAGTAAATCAAAGTAAACTATTTCTTCAACTTCTCAAACTTCCTCTCTATTACTTCTGTTTCTTGCGGTTCCCATAGCACCTGTTAAAGTTACCTGGATCCCTGACCCTGTGAACCTAATCTTTGACTCCACAAACAAGGTCTTGGAACTAAACTTTTCTTTTCTTTAGGGCCTATGGCACATGCTCTGTACCATTTACCTCTTCTATATGACTGGACACCCTGGGGCCAGAGCAATGGTACAGCATAGAGAACACTTGCAGATAGCTGAACTGGATTAGAACCCCAGTACTCCATATGTTCCCATGAGCACCCTCAGGAGTGATCCCTAAGTGGAGTCAGAACTAAGCCCTGAGAACTGTCAAATGTGGCTCTGGAACAAAAAAAAATTAAGACAAAAACAAAAAACTGGAAGAACAAGTCAACCACTTAAGCTAATTTCTGTTTAGAACTCTCAACATTATACTGCTTATCTTATCAATCTACAAACATGGGCTAAGTTGATGGTATACTGTTACTTGAAGGGTTTCTTGTTACAGAGAAGTTCATAATTGTTTTAGTTATAGACTGTACACCACTCTTCACCAGTGAAATTATAGAACACCACACAAATCATAGTTCTTAAATAGACCTGGAAACCATCACCACCAACTAATCATAGTCAGCACAAGGAGAGTTGCAATGTAGCTCAGTGAAAGCATTCTCGTATACAATCTGAGCTAGATTTTAATGTCAGCAGAGATTGTCCACATTTATATTTCTCTTATGGAAGAGATTTTCATTTATCCAGATCTTTGATAATTTATTCAAATTCTATTTTAGGGGCTAGAGATGTAGTGTAGTGGGGAAGGCTATTGTCCTATACATGGTGAACATGGGTTCAATTCCAGGCTTTTCATACGGTCTCTTTTAAGCATTGCAAAGAGTGGTCATTGAGCACAGAATCAGGAGTAAGCCTTTCTGAGTGTGTCTCAACTTTTCTCAACTTTTGTCCTTTTTACTGGCACCAGTGATTCCAAATATGATGTGTGCCTCAGAGTAAACTGGGAGAGTTAGAAAATGAATTTTCAGGGGCTAAAATTCAGGTTCTGGATGAGAAACTTGTAGTGTGACTTGATAATTTAATTACCAATTAGTTAGCGAGTACTTTTGTTGTCTCTATAACTCCATTATTAATGCAGTTCATCACTAAACTGTATGCATACACTATGTCACCTTGTTTGCCATGCCACCAACCACTTGCACTAATTTTAATCATTGTTACAAACCCAAATATATGCATTTTCATTTCTATGTTTATTTACTTAAATCAAATGCATTACATAGTTGACAGAGTTGATCATAATACATTTGCATTTCCATGAAATCCAAGTTATTAAAAATAGGAAGGAAAAAAGTAAAATTGAATAGAATAATAAAATAGAAAGGAAGAAAGAAGGAAAAAATACAGTAGCAAACACATTTCTGAAAATTGTTGTATATCCAAAGAAGTTATTAATAAAATGGCAGGTTGTGTAAGCTCTTGCTGTTATCTACCCATTTTGTTAATTTGGGTTGTTCCTTTTGGAATGACAAAATCAAAGGAATTTGGACAGGAATTTAAAGTACTATTACTGATACCATGACTTTTAGGGGAATGCCAAGCCTCCTGGAAGAAGGAAGATATGTGGAAAAGGGTTCTCACACTTGCTCCAAACAGCCTTGGTGATATTATACCAGATACTGGTATAAATGAAGTTTGATCAAATCAGTGTCCATGAAGGTAATGAAGAGGGTCACAGATGAGGCATAGTCATAGAGGAAATAGTGATTCTAGGTAATAGAAGCGGCAAACTTTTCTTTGGCAAAGAAAGGGCTTGATTCAACCTCCCAACATGGCCAGATTTCTGCTGCGTGGGCCACTGTATTCATAATCTTTCATAGCTTGATTTACATCTCATTCAAAAAAGAGTGAGTCTATAGAGTTGGCCTGGTTCAAACATGGCAACTGTGTTTGTGGGCATGGTTACAGCTCCACTTTCTTTATTTTGATAGAAGTTTGAAGTTCTCTTTAAATTTCTTTCCATGATTCTGTGATACTATATTTTTCCATGTGGTCTTCTTTACATTTTGGACATTTAATCTTATGTTTTTATTTTTCCTATGCATTCATTCCTGTCATTCTAAATACCCTATAAAAGCTATCTCATCTATTATGTTATCATCAAAGCATAATGGATTTTCAGATATTTTATTGGTGTGATTCAGCCCCTATCTACAAGGTTTTACAAAATGTCAACATGGTAAAATTATTCATTTGGTTTGGTTTTGGTTTGAGGTTATATTCAGTAATGTCTAGGTATTATTCCTGGTTCCACACTCAGGAATCACTCCTGTAATTCTTGGGGACCATATAGTATGTTAAGTATAGAACCAGAACTGGACGCATACAGATGTGATTACCTGCTGTACTATCTCTCCAAACCTTTCCCCCCTCCCAACTCATCTAATTCTTAAGCTTTTCCTTTTACTGCCTTACGTATATAGGTATTTTCATAAAATTAAAATTGGAGAATAGAGACACTAATGATTACACTCTCCAAGAGTCAAAACCACAATCAGTTAATAAGAATAAAGTTTTGGTTTGAATGTATTTAAAGATAATAATACTTATGGTTATGCCACACAGAGAATGAAGTCATTTTTCAATTTTTCCTTAAGCCAGTATTTATTAAGCAGTTGGCCAATGCCAGACACTAGGTTAAATTTTGTGGATCTTATTTTTTAGGCCAAGGGAATTCCCTTTCTAATCTCCCCAATATTTACTGTGCCATGCAAATAAAAAGCACAAATTAATTTTTTGGGAGGTGGGTCACACTCGGCAGTACTCAGGGGTTACTCCTGACTCTGGGCTCAGAGATCACTCCTGGCAGGTTCCAGTGACCATATGGGATTCGGGGATTCAAACTATCTTCCTTTTGCATGCAAAACAAGCACCCAACCTCCATGCTATCTCTCCGGCCCCAAATTAATTTTTGTTATTGTTGTTTTTGCTTGCTTTTTTGTGCTTTCTTTTGTTTTATTTTGTGACTGTGGTTATTGATTTTTTTTATTGCTGTGGTGCTTTTTTTGTTATTTTGTTGGATTTTTTTATTGTTTTTTATGTTTTACTTCCTTTTTCCCTTTCTTCTCTTAAATTGATATTTATATCCTCTAGAAGGACTCCTCCCATTTTTGCTTGTTTGGTTTTTGTCCCCCCTTTTTTCTTTCTTTTTTCTTTTCTACAAACAGAACCACATAGCTGAACCATCTTGTTCTGCCTCATAAATTGAGGGGGAAATAATGTGGGGTACCAAGACCAAACAGTTGTATGAACATTGAGTAGAAATAAAAAATGATCAGACTTAAGTAGAAATAAAAAATGATCAGACTTAAACACCAAATCCAAAGTCAACTACAGCAGAACCCAATCTACAACAAGCTAGGCACAGAGGGGACCACTTATACTAGCAGCCCTGGGGTCAAAGGAGGGAGATATGGGACGCATGCTGGGAACAGAGGTAGAGGGAGGACAACACTGGTGATGGGAATGCCACTGATTCAATGTCACTATGTACCAAAAATATTACTGTGAAAAATTTGTAATCCACTTTGGTCAAAATAAAAATAATTTAATAAAAATGCTGTGGATCTGTTGACCAAAAAAAGAGTAAATTGCTTCAATTAAACAAAGGTTTAATGCATAAGATCAGTATATAAAAATCTAATATTCAATTTTTAATAAAGAGGCCTCATTTGGTATGAATGAACAGCAGAGTTTACTGCAGATTAAGATGTTGGCTTCTTGAGAATCATGTGAGGCTATAGGAAACAAGATAGCGTCATACTGAAATAAAGACCAACTCAACTCTCAGGCATTTGGACAGCTATTCTTTGAAAGATTCCAAGCTCACAGCAACTCAGAGGCTGCCACATGATTGTACTGCTATTCTCTGTGGCATTCATGGTGATCTTCTAGAGAAATGTGACAGTGCTTCAAAGCAAGATCTTTATTCTTGTAACAGACATAAATCAGATGATCAGTAATTATTTGGTGAATAAAAATTACAAAATATATACTAGTATAAGTGACTATTTGGTTTAGAAGATGTTGGATACTAAGACATATGGTTAAGTAAAACTGTGTGTATATTTTAAAGTTTTATAGTTGAGAAAACTTTATCTTTGCTGTCCCCAGTGTTCTAGACACTTGGACCCAATGAATGGATTCTAATACAAGGGTTTCATGAACATTCCGCATCTTTGCTTTTTCTTTGTTGCTGAAGTCACATTGTTTGTCAATGACACCAGCATATCTTATCAGTCAGGATGATAGGAGAACACTTCCTGCATCTTCCTTTGCCATTAGAGTGAAGCAACATTTCACTCTAATACTGACTTAATGATAAGATCTTTCACAAAGACATTGTAAATCCAACTTTCTGAGTCTTTCCTAATTGCAATGTCATTTAACATAACACAAATATCATAGAAAGAAAGCTATTTGACATTTTTTCTTAAAGCCATTATTAAGTAAATACTTGCAACTGCACGCAAATATTGACATGAAAATATATATTTTAGAATTTTTTTTTTGGTTTTTGGGTCACACCCGGCAGTGCTCAGGGGTTACTCCTGGCTCCATGCTCAGAAATTGCTCCTGGCAGGCCCGGGGAACCATATGGGGCACCGGGATTCGAACCGATGACCTTTTGCATGAAGGGCAAACGCCTTACCTCCATGCTATCTCCTGGGCCCACAATGATGGATATTTTGAAAAATAGTCATCATGTTCTTATACTTAATGTGAGCCAAGCTCTGTGCTCAGAATTTACTCATTTATTCTCTGTTATAAATTATTTTTTGCTTTTCATATTTGTATTCTTAGTTTTTTTATTTTTAAAATAATATCTTTATTTAAGCGCCATTAATACAAACACATTTGTAGTTGGGTTTTAGTCATGTAAAGAACACCTTCACCAGTGCAACTTCCCACCATCAATACTTCTGCTTTATTTGTTTGTTTGTTTTTCTTAAAACAGTGTTGAATTTTCTGTTTATTTTTGAGGTGCTCAGAATTAAATTCAGAGCCATAAATATATGAGGCAAGTGCTCTACCACTGAGCTATCTTTCAAACTCTCATGTTGGAAATAATTATTTTTTAATTTATTTTATGGTTTATTTTTAAAAATATCTTTATTAAAACACCTTGGTACCAAACATGATTGTGGGTCTATCAGTCATATAAGAGGACATTCCCCCATGACCAGTGAAATATTCCCACCACCTATGTCCCAAATATCCCTTCTCCCCACCCTGCCCCCACCTGTACTCTAGACAGACTTTCTAATTCCCTCATACATTCCCATTGTTAAGATAGTTCGCAAGTAATTATTTCTCTAACTAAACTCATCACTCTTTGTGGTGAGGTTAATGAAGTGAGCTGTAACTTCCAGCCCTCCTCCCTTTTGTCCCTGAAAATTATTGCAAGAATATCTTTCATTTTTCTAAAAACCAATAGATGAGTGAGACCATTATGTGTCTTTCTCTCACTCTCTCTCTCTCTGACTCATTTCACTCAGCATAATAGATTCCATGTACATCCCTGTATAGGAAAACTTCATGACTTCATCTCTCCTGACGGCTGCATAATACTCCATTGTGTATATGTAACACAGTTTCTTTAGCCATTCATCTGTTGAAGGGCATCTTTGTTGTTTCCAGAGTCTTCCTCTGGAAGTAAATAGTGCTGCAATGAATATAGATGTAAGGAAGGGATTTTTTTTTGTATTTTTGTGTTCCTAGGGTTTATTCCGAGATTGGTATAGCTGGACCATATGGGAGATCAATTTTTCAGTTTTTGAAGGAATTCCATATCGCTTTCCAGAAAGGTTGAACTAGACAGCATTCCGACCAGCAGAGGATAAGAGTTCCTTTTTCTCCACATCCCAGCCAACACTGCTTGTTCTTCTCATTCTTTGTGATGTGTGCCAATCTCTGTGGTGTGAAATGGTACCTCATCATTGTTTTGATTTGCATCTCCCTGATGATTAGTGATTTTGAGCATTTTTCATGTGCCTTTTAGCCATTTGTATTTCTTCTTTATCAAAGCGTCTGTCCATTTCTTTTCCCCATTTTTGATGGGATTAGATACTTTTTTCTTGTAAACTTTTATCAGTGCCTTGTATATCTTGAAAATTAGCCCCTTATCTGAGGGGTTTGGGTGAATAGTTTTTCCCACTCAGTGGGTGGCACTTGTATCCTGGGCACTATTCCTTCGAGGTGAAGAAGCTTCTCAGCTTAATATATTCCCATCTGTTAATCTCTGCTTTCACTTGTTTGGAGAGTGCAGTTTCCCCCTTGAAGATGCCATTAGTCTCAATGTCATGGAGTGTTTTACCTACGTGTTCTTCTATATATTTATGGTATCAGGTCTGATATCGAAATCTTTAATCCATTTGGATATTACCTTCATACATGATGTTAGCTAGTGGTCTAAATTCGGTTTTTTGCAAGTGGCTAGCCAGTAGTGTCAACATCACTTGTTGAAGAGGCTTTCTTTGCTCCATTTAGGATTTCTTGCTTCTTATTAAAGACTAGGTTATTGTATGACTGGGGAACATTCTCTGAGTACTCAAGCCTATTCCATTGACCTTAGGGTCTGTCTTTATTCCAATACCATGTGGCTTTGATACTATTGCTTTGTAATACAGTTTAAAGTTGGGGAACGTGATGCCTCCCATATTCTTTTTCCCAATGATTGCTTTAGCTATTCGAGAGTTTTATTGTTCCAAATGAATTTCAAAAGTGTTTGATCCACTTCTTTGAAGAATGTCATGGGTATCTTTAGAGGGATTGCATTAAATCTGTACAATGCTTTGGGGAGTATTGCCATTTTAATGATGTTAATCCTGCCAATCCATGAGCAGGGTATGTGTTTCCATTTCCATGTGTCCTCTCTTATTTCTTGGAGAAGAGTTTTATAATGTTTTTTTTGTATAGGTCCTTTATATCTTTAGTCAAGTTGACTCCAATATATTTGAGTTTGTGTGGCACTATGTGAATGGGGTTGTTTTCTTTTTTTTTGTTTGTTTTTGTTTTTGTTTTTGGGCCACACCCAGTGTCGCTCAGGGGTTACTCCTGGCTATGTGCTCAGAAGTTGCCCCTGGCCTGGAGGACCATATGGGGCACGGGGGATCTAACCGTGGTCCGTCCAAGGCTAGTGCAGTAAGGCAGGCATCTTACCTCCAGCGCCACCACCTGGCCCCGAGTTGTTTTCTTAATGTTCATTTCTTCCCTATTATTATTGGTGTATAGAAAGGTCATTGATTTTTTGTGTTCATTTTGTAGCCTGCCACCTTGTTATATGAGTCTATTGTTTCTAGAAGATTTTTGGTAGAGTCTTTAGGGTTTTCTAAGTAGAGTATCATGTCATCTGCAAACAGTGAGAGCTTGATTTCTTCCTTTCTTATCTGGATTTCCTTGATTGCTTTTCATATTTTGGAAGTATAATTATGCTTGCTGGTTTCCTTCTGGTTGAATAGGCTCATTTGACTAGTTGTGAACAATTAGTTATGAATCAAACTGATGTGTGATAGTTCATGGTTGGATCATTCATTGGTACTTGAGTCTTGAGACCCTTTCAGAGTTCCCCTTTCTTTCAGTAGTTCTGTCCCAGGTTCGATTTCTGGCATCTCATATGGTTCCCCCAATCATTGCCAGGAGTGATTCCTGAGTGCAGAGCCAGAAGTAAGCCATGAGTATTGCTTTGTATGCCTCCCCCACAAAAAAGAGTAGATGATTCAAACCTGTGCAGTTTGGTTACAGAAATAACTTTATTAGCTTGGGGCTCCAGTTTCCAGAGCCAACATTTGTAGTAGCTATATGTACTATCATTCATAGGTCCAGGTCTGTCACTGGGGAGGTGTATTTGTTATTAGCTTGTATAAATTATGAAGTGCTACATTTTTGTTAAAAGTAATGAGGCACTCTGTAGGTGTTAATATTAAAAGGATCTCCAGAGAATGCTGTTCAGTTAGAAAAAGAAACCAAATATACAGCAAAAATAGATATAAATATAACTCCTAGTCTTCAATTTATGTAAAAAATAGATATGCAATTAACACATTTTCACATGAAGGAACTTGTGTATATGCTTTTTGTATATGCATTGATCATGTGAGTAGGAACACCCTATATATATATATACAATAAAAGACAAAAATATTTCATCCATAAAAAATAATGGGACGATATTTTTACACTTGCTACAAGACTCTACTTGATTTATCGGTTGTCCAATGTAGTAGGTTGAATTCTAAGGATGATATTTTAAGGCACATAACCTCTTATTATGCAATAAAATCATTGTGATAGTCTTTTCAGGTTTGTAGTGGAAAAGGAAGTCAGCATTTCTGAAGTGTGGCTACGAATTAGTGGAACTTTTTTTTTCCTTTGAAGATTGAAGAAGACCCATCAGATGAATTCTGGCATGACTCTCAGAAAAGAGAGGGGTCCCAGTGATGTTTATGTGTGCCCAGTTGATAGCTATTGAATAAAAAGGGCATCATAAATTTTATATCTACAGTCACAATAACAGAGATGTCTAAACTTCAACTATAAATAACATTGTAATCATAGTGCTTTAATAATTTTTATAAACCCATGTAACTTTGAACTGATTCACCATGATTAAAATAAATAAGTCATTGCTTATTGAAAAATGTCTATTGATGGTAGAGATTATGTGGCTTCAACTCAATGTTTGCCATTTGGGGGAGACTAGACAGACTGTGTTGTTGGACATTTTAGAGTCTTTGTGATGGGTCTAAATATAGCCACTTCCATTTCTTCCTTACTAAAAATGCATGTCATTCCACATTCCTTTGATTTTGTGTGGCCTTATGCAATCAAATAATGCCTTATGACTTATACGGCTCTATGAGTCATCTCCACTCATGGAGATGATGTGATTTCTCTCTCAGGTCTGACACTTCATTGTAAAATTAACTGATGCTCTCGTGAAAAGTCAGTCACCATGTAAGAAAAGTCTATGCATTTCAGTAAAAATACTGAGAAAAAGTCCCAGTTGGCAATATGGAGCTATTCTGATATGGGAAGAATGAGTAACAGTTGGTCAAGAATATAATTTTTTGCATATACAATAATGCTATTTAGTAATTTTTTAATATCTTATTTAACCACTTTGATTATTACATACATGATTGTATTTCGGTTTCAGCCATGTAAAGAACACCACCCATCACCAGTGCAACGTTCCCATCACCGTTGTACCAAATCTCCCACCTCCCCATCCAACCCTCACCTGTACTATAGACAGGCTCTCCATTTCCCTCATACATTCTCTTTATTAGGGCAGTTCAAAATGTAGTTATTTCTCTAACTGAACAATTCACTCTTTGT
>PVKC010031154.1:0-14623 GCA_004027635.1 Crocidura indochinensis
AAAGAAAGAAGAAAAAAGAAGGAAAGAATTAAATTTTGTTGTATAGTTAGACAAGTAATATCTATTATCTAAGCATCCATTTTCTCCTCTCTAAAGTGGAAAATTTAATAATTACTGTCCTGGACTCTTCATCAGGTATAAAAGCCACTCCAGAAAAGATGATATACTAGGAACATGCGAGCTCTTGTTATTAATTAGACAAAAAGTCGATCTGTTGTGAAGAGCTAAATCGAGTAATGGTTTAGAGTGTGTTGGCAGTAAGTCGGGGACTATGACCTTTTCTGGACAACTAATGAAATTGTGGTTCTGTCCTGAGTGAGCTTCAGTCAATTTTGCTTCATGCCAGAGAAGATAAGATGCACTGTACTGTCAGGAGCCCATTCTGGGCAATTCACCTAGAATAAATTGCACGCAGGTTTGGGAAGGGAGGACCATGGACAAGAGAGAGAGGAACTGTTCCAGGGTCCTGCCTTGCGTGTGAAATCGCACACTTAATCGAGAGGCAAATAAGAGAAGTCTTGGAAATTTGACAAACTAATCAGTAAGGCTTGCAACAAATTGTTCATTCACATCATTAATTAGATATTCTGAAAAGGCAAGGGAACGGACCTTTTAAAGCTGTTTAGTCTGTACTTTTACTTTACGTATTTATTTTGTAAGTGATGGGAAATTCTTTGATCAGCTGTCAGTAGGTAAAGAAGCATCTTCAGTCTACAGTATAGACTCCAGCTGGTGCCAGGCTAAGGAAAAAGGTGAGGCATCCAGAAATGCTGGAAGGACTTGGTATTGAGTGAAACA
Source organism: Crocidura indochinensis (assembly GCA_004027635.1). Taxonomy (NCBI): domain Eukaryota; kingdom Metazoa; phylum Chordata; class Mammalia; order Eulipotyphla; family Soricidae; genus Crocidura; species Crocidura indochinensis. The sequence goes on from PVKC010031154.1 coordinate 799, forward strand.
TAGTAAGATAATCAAACTGATGTCCCAGGCTACCCAGAGAGCATTTAATCTAAGAATGCTTTGTAGGATAACATCCAATTAGTGATCTTGACCAGTCATTGAGATTTTATATCTAAAAAAGGCAGCTTACGACAGAAGCAATGAGGTCAAGGATTCCCAAAGTATTGTTATGACTTCAGATTCCATCCGAAACTGTTCATTCCTCCTGTCTTCTGAACAGTCCCTGAAGCTGTTTATAGCCCCCCAAAGAAGCTCAGAAATCTCACATGAGGAAAAGTCAATTTCTTTTCAAACTAAGAGCTTAAAAATAATCAGCAGGCCCAGCAGGTAAGGGGGCTGTCTCAGAACCTTTGTTGGTCCCTTAGCCCCCATCCTTAGTGAGGACAGAGCCACCGCTTAGTAAGACCCTGAGGCAGTGTTACAGGGCAAGGGGAAGTGCTAATTGTATGCTTTCAACTAAACTCCCAGGTCTGCCATTAAATATGGCAGGCTTAGCATTTCTCACTTCAAATGAGCCCAGAAGAATCCCTAGAGTCTCCACCTGCCCCCTGCTACCCTCCTCACTCATTGCTTTTAAATTGATAAATGAGACAAGGTCAGCAATTCCCAAGGTTTTGACAGAGTCCTATTTACTGTGCAGAAAATTAGAATGGTATGGAAGAGACTTGGAGGCACACAAGTCAGCCAGACCTGCAGGCTCTGAGGGGCAGACACAGTCTCAGTTTCCTTATACCCTTTCTTATTCCATCAGGCACCCAAATTACAGACTAGATCCATCCGATCGTAAGGGTTGAAATTTACCAGGAACCAGATCTATCAAAGGTATTACTGTGACTTAGGGCAGTCTATAGAACACAGGCCTGACTACTGTCTGTTCATGTTTGAACACTTTATCCAGTTATTCAACTTTTAGAGACTTTAAGTTTCTCCTCCTGTTCAGGGCAGAAACCTTGTAACTGTATTTCAGGGCACCCCAGGTCTTCTTTCATAGATGTGACTTTGAACTTCAATGTTAGCCTGCCCATGCCCATCTTTGCCCCAAGTCTGTACTGCTCAAGGGCAAAGATGTGTGACTTTTCTTTCCAAACTCCACAAACTCAATAATTAAGTCCCAGGCATAGACAGGTTGGACTTTGAATAAGCATTGCAGCATATTAGGATGCTCTCAAACTTGCCAAGGTAGCATGTTGGATCAGAGTTTTATACCATTATTTAGTTAGATGGCTAAACTTGTATGAGTTGCTTTAGTAGTCTTGTCTTCATTTGGCTATTATTAGATATAGTAAGTACAATATTGAACTGTGAAATATTGTGAACTGGGAATTATTGTGAGGAAGGAAGGACATTCATCATTCTCTGCAGAGAAACTAGTAGAGAGTGAATGCCCAACAAGTGTTTTTAAAGCATTTTAATGAGGTGTTCATAGCAACAGTAACTTGTTCCTTGCTATTGTATTTTATATTACCTTGAAGTTAATTAAATATTGAATAACAAGGATAACTGGCAGAAGCTTGTTTGAGAACAAATGCAGCTGATTGTTCACAAGCACACAACACACCTGGTAGTAAAAGCATTGCATGTGTATATTGGAAAGAATCCCTGCCCCCTTAAAGTGTTACAATGGGTTTCAGCCAGTAGGACTTAAAGAGAAGAGTGTGTTATAATACCAAGAGCAGAGTCACTGATACCTGGCTCATAGGACCCAATATTGTTCTTATTATTACTATTATTGCTATTACTAATACTGTTATTAATATTACTACCACTACTTACACTATCATCATTACCATTAATTACTTTTATTATTGTTGCAGATCTTATTAGAATCTGGATCCGAGCTAGGGTCTTTTAGCAGCCTTGGAAATTTCTAATAATATCTTAAGAAAAAGATATAAAGATACCAAAGCAAGTATGCAAAAATTGTGACTGTTTAAATATATAACAGAATATTTTAGTATGCAAAAGTACAAAACAATGCAATGAATGGCATAGAACAGTGATACAACTTATTCCAACACTAATTTGAAGTGCATACTGGGTCCTGATAAGTTCTAAAGTTTGAGAAAATTCACTTCTATTAGTCTTTTTAAAACATATCAATGAATATTCATTAAACTTATTTGAATAGACTACACTTCTGTATTTTTTAATTTGTGAATATACTACTGAACTACATGTCATTTGTCAGCCCTTATATTCTCTCTCATCTCTCTCTCTTTCTCATCCCCTCATTTGCTTGATTTTTTTGTTTCTTTTTTGGAAAACCCCACTCAAAAGTGCTCAGGACTTATCCTGCCTCTGTGCTCAGGGATTACTCCTGGTGGCGCTTAGGGACCATTGGAGTTGCCATTGATTGAACCTGAGTCAACTGTGCAAGGCCAGCATGCGACTATATCTCTACTATATCTCAAGCCCCCATCTTTGTTTTTGTGATTTACATTTTCATCTGGTTTATATCTCTTTATCCTTTTATTAATCTCTCCATCTTTCTTACACATGGACAGACTCACATAGGCAAACACATATGTGCGTACACACACATTGAAATTACAGTTCTACCTAGCTCCATCCCTGTCCTCTGAGCTCATCCTTGCTTTAATATTAAACACAGCAAGCTCAGATAAAGGTAGTTCCTTTTTCAAGGAATAAAATTAAACTTTCATGAAGACACATAGTTGCTCTGAGTTTTCTCTTCAGTTTCCCTAAGAAGCCAACAATATCTCAATTCTATTAACCCTTTCCTCAGCTTCAAGCAGGCATACCCAATGGGTACACTTCTACTAATTTCTCTCTCTCTCTTTTATACAGGAAACATCATGTACAAAGATATTAATAATAGAGTTCCAACTCCAGTCCTGTCATCAGTGTCAGCCTTCCTTCCTACTCCTTAATAGACTTATTTTTAGATTTAATTATTGAAGTTTGGGTCCCATGCTTACCTTTTGTTGACTCTAGTGACTTTAATTATAGAATTAAAATGCCAAAGAAGGAGATAATGGATAAGGAAAGTAAGAAAGAAGCAGACTGGAGTAATCATGGGGGCATTGGGTAGGGGCCCTAGACACACCAATGTTGTAGAAGAGAGTTATCTGTATAGATTAAATCCACTGTTTTCCAGAATCGAGTGAGCAATGTTGTGGTGTTTGCAAAGATGTGTTTACTGGTTTCCACCAGAGGTTGCTTACTGAACAATTTCACTTGTGGCAATGCTCTTAAGCCTTGATAACAGCTTTTTCTGCATAGACTGACTTTCCTTCTTGTCTTTTGGGAGCAAATTAGTTTGTTAGTCTCCAAAAATATGAGCTAAGTTCTCCCTTCAGCTTCTAACATGCTGTGTATTTTTCCCATTGTGAAATATGAGATGCTGGCATTGATGTCTTTATTGGTTAAAAAAATGCTTCCACATCCTTGTTACTTCTCTCCTGTACTCTGTTTCTGATTTTATGTACATGCCACTAATACATATAGTTAGTATAAAAAATAGATATCATTAAAAACATCAGAGAGGGACCACATCGGTGGCACAAGCAGTACGGTGTTTGCCTTGGACATGCTAACCTAGGACTGACCACAGTTTGATCTCCCAGTGACCTATCATATGAGACCTTAAGCTAGGAGTAATTTCTGAGCACATAGCCAGGAGTAATCCCTGAGTGTGACTGAGGGTGACTCAAAAGCAAAACATATACAAACACACACACACAACACAAAAAACATTAGAGAGGGGCAGAGAAATAACACAGCGGTGAGGCATTTGCCTTGCACGAGACTGACCAGGTCGGACCCTGGTTAGACTCCCAGCATCACATATGGTCCCCAGAACCTGCAAGGTGGGGGGAGGAGGAGGAGGACTTAAATATTTTGGGCACCGAAGTAGGACATTTGCCTTGCATGCAGCTAACCTGGGATGGACCCGGGTTTGGTGCCTGGCATCACATATGGTCCCCCAAGCCTGCCAGGAGCTATTTCTGAGTGCAAAGCCACCCCTGAGTGCTGCTGGATGTGGCCCAGAAACCAATCAATTAATCAATCAATAAAATAAAAAAATAAAAATAAAAACATCAGATAAAAGGTGACTAGTTTTCTCCATAACACAAAATCCACTATGATATAAGTACATTAATTTCACTGTATTTCAAAGTTGGACAAATAATGAAAAATTAAAGTTACACATCAGGTAGCAAACAGCTATGAATGTTAGAGGGACTATTTGGGAGGGGCAGACTCTCACCAGAAATATGAACTTAGGTTGTAGCTTTGGACTATTGACTCCATGTAAAGAATAGCAAAATATATAGATCCCAGAATTCAGGCAGAAAACACAGTCACAGTCAACACACTCAGCTACTCATACAAAGGGGACACACAGCTTTTTGTTCCATGATTTTACAAATGGGTGTGTGAAAATGGATAAATCTAGGTACACTGATAGGGAAACCCTTATGTTCAACATAAAGATCTACAGTGTTCTATATTAAAAGGGTGTAAATAGAGACACTTTTTAAAAATACATATCTTTATTTAAGAACCATGATTACATTTTTATAGTTGGGTTTCAGCTTTATATATATAAAAGAAAGAACATCTCCCTTCTCCAGTGCAACATTCCCACCACCAATGCCCCCCCTCTCCCCCACCTTCACCCCGTGCCTGTATTCAAGACAGGCATTCTTTTCTCTCACTCACTACCATTGTCATAGTAGTTGTCACTGTAGTCATTTCTCCAATTTAACTCACCACTCATTGTGTCAAGCTTCACATCATGGGCCAGACCTTCCATCCCTCAACTCTATTGAGAGACACATTTTTGGCTATGATTGATCATGAATTTTATCAATTTTCCAGCGAAAAAGAACTAAAATTAGATTGCTAAAGCTCAACTTGTGTGTATAAGAGAGACTATCTATTGATTGAACTATATTATTCCCCACCTCCCTCACACCTAAGACTACATAGGAGCTATTTAATGGTGACTAGAAATCCATTTCCGGGGTCCGGGAGATAGCATGGAGGTAGGGCGTTTGCCTTTCATGCAAAAGGTCATCGGTTCAAATCCCGGTGCCCCATATGGTTCCCCGTGCCTACCAGGAGCAATTTCTGAGCATGGAGCTAGGAGTAACCCCTGAGCACTGCCGGGTGTGACCCCCCCCAAAAAAAAGAAATTCATTTCCAGAATATGACTATCTGTTGCCTTCATGTTCCAGTTCTCCTCCCTCAATCTTTACCCCACCCACCAAATCGCATCCTGGAATCTCCCATTTCCTTTGCCAGTTTGGGCCTCAGCTTTAGTAATCGTGGCCAACCTGGGTTCAATTCTGGCATCACAATTAGTTTTATTCTAGTATGAACAATTAGTTTTGTTCTTGAATGGCATATATACTCACTGAAGTGTTATTTATGAAACATATTTATTTTAATGTTTGAGAAATATTAATTTATGACATAGTAATCTTATTATTTACAGTTTATTAAGAGCCAGACAGTTTTCAGATATTATATGTCCATAATCTCATTTCCCAATAAACCAGAAAGGTACCTATGATAATCTCATTACTGAAAAATATAAATAAAAAGAAAAATCTTGTCTGTTGGGTTACTGCTCTTACCCTAATCAATAATTGTACTCCATCTTAGGGTATGACCTGGTAATAATATATTGGATTATTCCTTACTTGGTATTCTCCCACCCTAGAGTGGGACCTGATTCTTGTCAATAAAAGCAGTGGTCTGAGGAAGGCAGGGGCTCATTCTTCAGTCTTTTCCACAGAGCTACACTCCATCTTAGGAGCAGAAAGTTTTTGTGGTTTGAATTCCTTGCTTGAGCACTGGATTTCCTAAAAAACATTCTTGTACCTTTTCACTGTGTGAATTATTTCCTGCGGATCTCTACAATTGGAATTGTTCCCCCTGTCCTAATCGGACAGGGGAATGGGAACTGCCTTTCCTGTCTGGGAGTTTGATGGGAATCAAATCTCAACCAATCTCCTAGAGAGCATGACACTTCATTGTCTATTGTAATGAACTTACCAAGAATTGTAGGTCTAATATTTGTTTTAGATAACATCTGGTGAACCTCAAGGAATACTCTGGCTTTGCACAGAAAAAGGTCAATTCTAAAAGAGCTTGGAGGACCTCTGTAGTTCCAGTTTGGGTCAGGAGGATGCCAAGCAAATACCTTATTCACTATTTTTTATTTTGACTCCTGATTTTGAGTTCCAGGGTATTGGATGTTTCCCTCCATCTTTCCTATTGGTGTGCCTTCTTTTTTTAAATCTGCATCAGCATGACTAATATGAAAATAGATTTTTTTCCTTCTTCAACACACTTCTAGAGATTCATCAATGACAGTAAAAAACTAAGATACAAAGAGATAAAACAAATAAGGGTTCTAAGTTTATAGACTTAGAAGCATCCAGAGTTTATGATCACCTCGTCCCCAACTCTCCCTTGATCATGAGTCTAGTTGACGACAAGAGGTGAAAGGTGACCCTATTATTAATTCAACAATGGTCAGTCTTTTTGATAGGGAGAAACACACTAGGACTTTGGATTCCGGCTTATCTTTGTGTCCACTAATTAGCTGACCTCATCTAGGCCACACAGTCCCTCTGAGACTTGCTCTCTTTTGTGTGGAAAGGAAAGGTGAAATAAAAGAAAAAATCTAAAGACCATTGCAACAATAGGTGCCCAGGGTATTATATTTTCTTTTTGCTTTAAACAGATTCTGCTTTATTTTAGAGATTTCATTCATATATTCTTTTTTTCTTTATTTTGGGGTGATATTTAAGGACTTGCCAGTGGTGCTTAGGCTTACTTTTGGCCCTGTGCCCAGGGATCATTACTGGCAGTGATCAGAGAGGCTCATAATTACCAGGGAACAAACTGAGACCAACTATGAGCAAGACAATTTAAATCCTGTATGATCTCTCTGGCTCCTCATTAATTTTCTGATTAAATATAATTCATATAAAAGAGGCCACTGTTAAATGAAGTATAATTTTGAATGTCTATTTAGTTTTTCCTTGTGACTTTATCTTAATTAATTTTATTATTACTAAAGTTGATGCACTTCGATTATAAAGTGCCAGAAATCCTTTACCACTAATTTTATGTAACTTTTTCCTTTTCATTTCTCCCTATCCCCCAACTCACATCCTTCTTCTTGTTAAACTCAGTTTTGTTGTCAAAGTACAAGGGTCTGTTTTCTTTTACCATTGTTACTCTCCTGATTTGTTTTTACAAATACCACGTGTGTGAAATTGCCTAGCAAATTATTCATCTTCTTCTGACTTAATTCTTAAAATATAATACCCATTAGTTTCATGCAAGTTGTGTTTAAGGATAAGATTTCATTTTTTTGTATCTCAATAGTATTCCATTTAAGAAACTTAAATTTTATTCATTTGATCATGTTTTCAACAAATCCTTAGTTACTACAACTTCAGATCTGCATCAAGTAGCCTCTGTCCCTGAGTTATTCAAACTCATACTATATAATGACATGCATCTATTTTAGCAATCTCACCATCCTATAAAACAAAGCAAAACATGTGACTGGAGCAGTGGCACAAGTGGGAGGACATTTGCCTTGCACGCACCGTGGTTTGATCTCCACCATCCCATATGGTCCTCCAAGTGAGGAGCGATTTCTGAGCACCTAGTCTGGAGTAACCCCTGAGCATCTCCTGCTGTGGTCCAAAAAAGCAAAAAAAAAAAAAAAAAAAAAAAAAAAAAAAAAAAAAAAAGAAAAGAAAAAAAGAAAAAAAAAACAAGATAATCAGAGAAATGGTCTACAAAGTCTATGACTCTTAGTGAGCATGGAAAAATATTTTTGGATTCAGAGATAAGGTCATTAAGGATGAAGTAATGACATGGCCAAACATTAGGGAGAAAGAGTAAAGGTGTTGCTTGATTAGATAGGGAAGGACAAGATGCTAAAGAAACTGTGGTACATATACACAATAGAATATTCTGCAGTCATCAGGAGAGATTAAGTCATGACATTTTTCTATATGTGGATGTACATGGAATCTATTATGTTAAGTGAAATAAGTCAGAGGGAGAGAGATAGACACAGAATAGTCTCACTCATCTATGGGTTTTAAAAAAATTAAAGACATGACTGTAATAAGGCCCAGAGACAATAGAGTTAAGGACTAGAAGGACTGGAAGGATCGGCTCACAATTTGAAGCTCAACCACAAAGAGTGGTAAACTCTGTTAGGGAAATAACTACACTAACAACTAACATGACAATGTTAAAGAATGAAACAGAATGCCTGTCGCAAATACAGGCAGTGGTGGGGGAAAAGGTGGGCATTGTTGGTGGGAATTTGCACTGGTTAAGGGGGGTATTCTGTTTATAACTGAAACCCAACTACAAACATGATTGTAATCATGGTGCTTAAGTAAGGATTTATATCAAAAAATCAATAAAAATCTAAACTCAAATAAAGTAAATAAACCCAGTGACTTATCATGATACTACCCACTCCCCAAACCCTGACCAACCATCCCTCCTACCAGTGGCTCTGTTATTTTATTAGTGGCCAGAATGTGGCAATGCATTTGGTAATGCTCAGAAAATAATGGAAATTAGAGCTGGAAATGACAAAAAAAAGGATAAAAGTATTTTCTAAACAATTACAACAAAGCAGGTGACTGCAGTTCCCACAGAATAAAATCCTCTGTTAGATGCTGAAACAGAAGGTTTTGAGTTTGGAACTGGGAATATTGAGAGTTTGGTCCTAATTCTCCTTCTAAAGCTTTAAAAATAGCCTTTGTCTCCAAACCTTATTGGGGGGTCATTAATAAAATAAAAATTTGGATTAGATGCTGAATATCATTCTGACATCTTTCTATAGATGGCAAGTATGGCTAATTCATAGTACAATTAATTAAATGAATCTTTATTGATTACCAGCACATAAGAAAAGTAAAGATGGCTTTAAGATTCTCCCTAAACTAGCTTAGTTGGCCTTTGGCCTGAAGGAGTTTATAAGTCTAATTGCACATTTTTGAAAGCCAGGATGGAAATGAGTTCTTGAGTACATATGGTGCCCCACATATACTTTTCATTTAAGGCCTTGGAGATGTGACCTTGAGAATGATAACAAGAAAAACAATAAAATTTATAGGCAGAACCTTGGGTAACATTTTCCCCCACAGATTTGCTGAAAGAATCTTGGAATTTGACCAGATTTGTTCTTATAAGAGTATGTCTCCAGATTATGGGAGTTGAGAGACAGAGAGGCGGGGGAGAGGGGGGAGATAGAGAGAGAGGGGGAGAGGGAGTGAGAGAGAGAGAGACTAAGGCACAAGCATCCTTCTGAATGAGCAAGGTAAGAGGGAACATTTAGCTAAAGGGATCTGACCTCAGTGGCAGAGAGGAGACTAGAGAGCCCAGTCAAGTTGGAAGGGTTCTCAAACAGAGTAAGAGAGAAGTAGCTGCCACCAGAGACATGTATGAGAGTGGAGAGAGGTTCTAAAGCCATTGCTACATTACAAAGCAGCTAGAGCTAAAACTAGGAAAATCACTTAGAACATGCTTAAGGCAAGCAAGTTAGGGTACAATTGCTGCAATGAGGCCTATTATTGAGATATGCCCAACGAGCTCAGAGAGCGTGGACAAGATACTGCCGGCTGCCTTTGCTCATGGATGCTTTCCTGGACCCCTGAGAACCATGGGAAATCCCCCAGTGCTCTCAAGAGAACAAAAATACTGCTATAATGAGACAGCCAGACTATGTGTGGCTCAAACAAAGAATTAGATTTCTGCCCCCACACCTGGCCTCCTCCTTTGACTGATTTGATGATCTGATCCCCAGACTTAGACTCCAAGGACAGAACAGTTGCTCCACAAGTGATAGGAAGAGGGCAGGACCACAGAACTAATGAACACATCAGAGCATGATCAGGCCCCCCAGGGCTGGAACTCAACAATTGGTGACAAGATTGAATTGTCAGGTGCAGCTAAACTCAGGCACACCTGTGGCAGGCACCTGACAACTTGCTACTGTTCAGGCACTGGGCTTTAACAGAGATGCAGGAAAAGCACAATCAGAAGCAAGCTGGCTTTACTACATCCAGATACTGCTATAACTAACACAGCTGCAATGTTTTATAGCAAGAAATTCTCTCTGAAAGTATGATTGAATTAATGATCTCTAGAGACATCAAGGCCTACACCTCTCTGGCTAATCTTTCCAAGGTCACAACTCATCTGTGGGAAGAGTAAAATAAGAACACACCTTTGAAGGGCATCAATGGGCTGTGAAGCCAGGAGAGATGAGACACTCCTTTAGGTAGAATTCTCAGACACTTAAATTTATGCTCATTGGATGTGTGAGCTTCAACTTAGACCCCCTTTGAGTTTTTAATGAAAATCATTCCATCCTATTTTCACTTCAATTAGCTGAATATGGCCAGGTCTGCTGACCCTAGCATTTTAGAAGTTCATCGTGTGGGGCCAGTTGATGAAAATCACTTTGCAATCATGCTCTTCTCATCTTCCCAAAGACTAAAAAAAAAAAAAACTTGGAAGTCACTTTACCCTTGTTCATAAAGAGGCATTTTCTTCTTTAGGGTGGCTCATGTGTTATTTGCACATAACATTAGTGATGTTAATTTCATTCAGGACATAAAGGTGGGACAGAAGATGAACAGTATAGACTCTGGCTTCAGTGAGTGAATAGAATCAATATAGTGAGCAAAAAAAGGTTTAGTGGTAGTTCCTGTAAAGTAAATTAGTAAGAGGCACAAAGTGCCAGAATACATGATTTATAATAATTATATTTTGGAGACACAAATGAGTTGTTTCATCACTAGCAGTAATCAGTATAAGCACACATGCCAACCTGCAACACAGTAATGAGTGTGATCCATGCCATTTCCAGATTGGTGCTTAAGACCAAAGAGCATCTCTTCTGTATATTCAGAAATTGAGAAAATATCCTGGTTTATTCTGCTAATGCACTTGGTGTCACAGCCTCTGGGTATGCTTAAGGCACATATGCACTGCTTTTTAATGTGGTACTTTACATGTTCCTGCCACTGATTGGCAATCCACTGCTACTCAGTTGTTTAATATCAACCATCTTCATTTTGCTGAGCTATAACAATCACATGGCACAGTGTTACACCCAGGGAAATGGCTACCAAGCAGGATATAACAACTATCTGCATTTTGAGCTTTCTTCCAATCAGCCTGTGGTTCAACCAAGACTTCCTTAGTACAGAGTCTAGGTCAAATTACTAACTGGTAAAGTGGGCAAGACGCAATGAGTAGCCCACAAGCTCTCAGAGCCAGAAGGAGGAAACAACAGCACCAGTCTGTAGTAGCAGTGTCATTGCAGAGGGCTTCTGCAGAAGAGTAAGGAAGAGTGGAGCCCAGAAAGACAATTATTGCCAAAGAATGGAAGGAATAGAGATTCCTTTCCTTCTTGTTTCTTCCTTTCTTGTTCACTCGACCGAGTAGCATTTTAAGAGGCATCTGGGCATGATCTCCTTTAATAAACCTTCATTCACTCCTCTACTTTCAAAGCATTGTTTGTTCCTTGTGTGATGTCCAAGGGGGTCACTAGTTTATAAATAGGTTCTCCTGGGGCCCGGGAGATAGCATGGAGGTAAGGCGTTTGCCTTTCATGTAAAAGGTCATCGGTTCGAATCCTGGTGCCCCACATGGTCCCCCGTGCCTGCCAGGAGCAATTTCTGAGCATGGAGCCAGGAGTAATCCCTGAGCACTGCCGGGTGTGACCCAAAGACCAAAAATAAATAATAAATAAATAAATAAATAAATAAATAAATAAATAGGTTCTCCTTCCTAAGTGAATGTACCAGAAACTTGAGATGCTCTGTAACTCCATGATCTAGCAAAACCTGGCACATAGAAAACATTCAAGCCTATGTCTAAAGAACTAAAGTATCAATAGTGAGCTTTCATCAAAGACCTCATTGAATCTTTATCAAGCTACGTGTAAGAATCACATTGCCCTTGATTTTACATAAAGACATTAAAATTAAGAGAAATAAGTGTCTCACTCAAGGTTCTAACCTTGAGTTAGAACTCTAGGCCAATTTCACACCATTTTTTAATACTTTCTCAAAGCACATGGTTACAACAATGTTCACAGATTAGTTTCAGACATTGAATGTACAATATCCTTCACCATTGTAACTTTTTCCACCACCAATGTTCCCCATTTCCCTCTTCTCTGAACCCCAGCATGACTTTGGGACAGACATTCAATTTCTCTCTCTCACTATCATTATTCTGATAGTTGTTAATGTAGTTATTTCTCTAACTGCAATCACCACTCTTTGTGATAAGCTTCATATCATTAGCTTCTAGCCCTCATCTCTATTGTCTCTGTGTATTATTACTATAATATCTTTTATTTTTCTTAAATCCCACGATGAGTGAGACTATTCTATGTCTGTCTATCTCCCTCTCATATAACTAAGCATAATAGTTCCTATGTCCATCTATATATAGGCATTCCTTGACAAGTTTTATGACTTCATTTTTTCCCAACATCTGTGTAGTATTTTATGTGCTTTATAGCTATCTGTATATCTTCTTTAAGGAAATGTCTTTTCATTTTATTTTCCCATTTTTGATGGGCTTGACACCAAAGTATTTGTGTTTCTGTAGTATAATTGTAAATAGGATTGCTTTTTGATGACTATTTCTCCTCTGCCATTGTTTGTGTATAAAAAGGCCATTGATTTTTGCATGTTGATTTAACAGTCTGTCACTTTGCTATGGGAATCTATTGTTTCTAGAAGTTTTTTTGGTAGAGTCTTTAGGATTTTCTAAATAAAGTATTATGTCACATGTAAACAGTAAGAGCTCTACTTCTTCCTTTCCTATCTGGATGCTCTTGATATATTTTTCTTGCCTAGTTGCTAAAGACAGTATAGCTAGTACTATGTTGAATAGGAGTGGTGAGAGGGGCATCCTTGTCTTGTGCCAGATTTTAGAAGAAAAGCTTTTTACTCTGTTGAGTATAATATTTAAAATAGATTTATGGTAAATGGCTTTGACTATATTAGAAATTTTTTCCATTCCCATCTTGTTAAGAGTTTTTATCATGTTGGAGAGTTTCGGACCTTATCGAATGCTTTCGCTGCATCTATTGATATGATCATATGGTTTTTATTTTGTCTTTTGCTGATATGTTGTAGTTTGTTGATTGACTTGGATATGTTAAACCATCCTTCCATTTCTGAAATGAAACCTTCTTGGTCATGGTATATAACCTTCTTGATGAGTCATTGAACCCTACTTGCTAGAGTTTTGTTGAAGATCTTTGTATTTGTCCACATAATTTTCCTAGGTTTCCTCCTGGTCCTATTTTTATTTTTTAAAATTATGTTATTTAAACATCATGTTTAACAAGGCTGTTCATAATAAAGTTGTTTTTATTCCACAAGTACAAAGTTTTTGATGATTGAGTTTTAATCATACAATGTACCACACCCTTCACCAATGAACGTTTCCCACCACAAATGCCACTAATTTCCCCCATTTACCATACATGTCCACTCCCTTGCCTACCTCTGTGGCAGACATGTTTCCTATCTCCATTTATTTTTCCTTGTAAATACTGTGGTTATTGTAGTGTTACTAAGGGGATGTCTTGCATATCACTTTATCTCCTCTCAGCACCCAGTTTTTGCTCTAAATGTTTAGTTCCAAATATTACTGTCATAGTGGCCCCTTCCCTACCCTAACTGCTCTTTGTGGCAAGCTTCCTACCATGGTCTGGTCTTGTCCTCAACTTTATTGCTTCTGGATATTATAACCATACTATCTTTTTTTATTC
>PVKC010031155.1:0-14598 GCA_004027635.1 Crocidura indochinensis
GCAGAATGCTATCTAAAGCTTGAAGCCAGAAAACAACAGGATAATTCTAAAAGCCTACTTCCAAAGAACTGGCTCCCTTCTTTTTAGTTCTAGGTAGGATTAATATTAAAAATATTAAATATTAAATCAAATAGGAAACATAATTAACACCTGTATACTTTCCATTTGGTTCAGATCCACATGAGAACAGACAGGACCATATTGGAGACTTTCTGATAGTTTTTTAATTTTAATTTTATTAAGGAAAAAAACATGTCAGGTCTTGCAGCTCTGGCACAGGTGGTTGTTTCTGAGAAATGTATCTTCATTCCCAGGAGAGAAAGTACACATTACCCTGAGCATCTCCCACCACAAGCTTCAGACCTGAGTTGGGGTCCAAGTAAGGATCAATGCAGTTCACTGCCCCTTCACATCGGAACAAGCCCAGCTATAATGGGAACAAAAACAGGGACAATGAGGACCATAAGTTACAGTTATCTATTTCATCCTCAATCACCTAGGCCTTTAGTTTATTGCAAGGAAAAAAAATGGAACCAGAGTGATAGTAGTGCAAATAGGTTTCTTGCCTTGCTCATAGTCAACCCAAGTTCAATCCCTAGCATCCCAAATGGTCCCTGGTGTATTGCCAGGAGTAATTCCTAAGTGCAAATCCAGGAGTAATCCCAGGCAGGAATAATCCCAGAGCACCCTTGGGTATGACACCAAAAAGAGGAAAGAAAAAAAAAAAGAAAATAGAATCCTATTCTTCTGCCCCTTCATCCTCTACTTAACTATCTTGGGACATTCCTTTAGCACTTCTTGCATATACATACTTACCAGCTGCATACTGGATCTTTCCCACAGCTTTACATCTCTGTCCTTTGAAGCTGTCACCAGCCATTCAGGAAGTACATGTAAGGCAGTGACAGAGCCTGAGTGAATCTGAGAGGAGGAGGAGGAAGTGGTGCATTAAGTCACAGTGGACTCTCCCAAGCTCTGTGGGATCAGATCCAAAGCCTCCTCCCCTCCTGAAGTAACCCTGTCTAAGACTCACCTTATGACGCTGCCGTGTCTTTAGTTGGATGGGCCTCCAGGAGAACATGTCAGTGTCAGTGTCTGACTGCACACTCCCAGTCTCTGAATTTTGGGTGTTATGTGTGCTCACTTCCTTCTGCCAGATGTTACCTGTGACCCATTCACTTTTGCGGGTGAGTCTGCCTAGTTTCCACAGCATCCCATCAGCACTGGCACACAAAAAGGTTGACTCTGCCATTTCAAAGGCCGTGTTAGAGGCAAGGCTCCTGCGTCAAACGACCTTCATACTCCCCAAAGCCACCGCCTCATCCCTGGAGCTTTCCATCATCACTCACCAGACTCTGCTTTGCCCTGAGTTATGGATATGTGGGTCTGATTAGAATTCTCTAAGTCCAGTTCAAAATATTCATGCTCAAGCTCTCCCGATTCATTGTGTTTCTGTGAGAGGATGAGATGACTTTGGTTAACTAGGTCAGATCATTTAATCTGTTCAGAAAAACCAAGCATCTTCAGCTATGATCTGATCACAGATTTTTTGAATTTTGGGGTTTTTGTAATTGGGGCCTTGACGCTGAGCAGTTCCTAGGGCTTACTTCTGGCTCTGCTCAGGAACTCCTGGTAGGGTTGGGGGAACAATATGAGGTACTGGGGATTGAATCCAAGTTAGCCACATGCAAGGCAAGGGAGCTATCCAAAGTTCTATCTCTTTGGCCTCAAGTTTCTGTTTTTGTTTACCACTGTCATGAACACACCAGATTTCATGAACATTAAATGTGCATCCCAACGAATTTCTACACACCCATGAAATCACTACCCAGATCAAAATGTGCTATATTTCCATCCCACAGAAAATTTCTCTCATGTGCTTTCCTAGTCATACCACAACCCCTCTGCTCCAGAGCTAGCAATGTTCTGACCTTGAATTTATTGCTATACTCAGGTATGTGTCCCCACTCCATCCCTGAAATAAAAACTAACAAAATATGTATGGTAAGGCCCAGAGATGATTAGTATGCTTGCCTAGTATGCAGCTGGCTCTGATTCACTCCCCCAGGCATTTCATCATTCCCTAAGCAATATCAGGAGTGACTCCTATAGAGCAAAGTATGTCTCAGTACTTCTGGGTATTTCCAAAACAGTGCCCAGTACTTCCGGGTGTATCCAAACAACCCCCCGAATTATGATTAGTAAAGCTCTTAGAACATGCTTTGCATGCTGGAAATCAGGGTTTCACTTCTGACACTACATCCCCTGAGCATAGAGCTAGAAGTAAATGTGGCCTCAAAATCACCACTCCTCAAAAGAGAGGGTGGAGGGAGTCTGCCCACTGGGGCCAGAGAGAGACAGCACATCATGCTTGGCCTAGTCTGCATGATCATCCTGAGCACTGTCAGGAATGACTTCCAAGCACAGCACTGGTAGTATCCGTTGAGCACTGCTGGGTGTGGTCAGAAGGGAGAAAGGAAGGAAGGAGAGTTGGTTTTAGGTTCTTAATTTCCTTTATTTTAATAAACAGTATAACCTTTTTTTAACCAACAAAATCTTATAGATAAACCCACTATGTACAATGCTCTGAGGTCAAATTACTCCAAAAGAAGGAAGAGAGGGGAAAGTGGAACAAACTGCCATTTCCTTCTTTCTATCTTAGATCATAGTCCCAAGAATTAAAAACAGTCATGGGCAAATATTTGTTTGAACACACACCCAAAAAGAACTTACTAAGACATAAAGAAATCCATGATTTGTTGGCTGCAGGGTAATCACATCAAGGTCCTTGTACGTGGACAACATCATAAATTGGTTTGCTTGAGAGTCCCTAGATTATAATAAAAGAGGGCTGGGCAACTCAAAGGACTAAACCATGTGCTGTGCACATGGAAGGCCCAGAAAGAATCTCCAGTGCCACACTGTCCCCTGAACACCGGTAGGAGAGGCCCCTTAGTAGGCCTCAAGAACTTCTTGGTATGACTTCAAGTCAAAGTAAAGAAATAATTAGAAGTGTTTTTAAGTTAGACCTAATCTCAGGGTGACCACTAATCCATTTTTTCTTTTTCTCCAACCCAATAGGAACAGCATTTTGGCTCTTACCAGATAAGAGAAGGATCATCCCCTGGCTTCATGCTCATTAAATCGAAATTCCCATTGATAAATATGAGGGAGTCACCACTGGGGGCCAGGCCCAACCCTGACAGGAACCCAAAGTCCTCCAGCAAAACTCGATTCAGATGAAGGCTGCGGTTCAAAACAAAGGTATGAGATAAAGATTTTACTTGAAGCCACCTGTTTCTCAGGAATTTCTCAAAAGTGAAGTATAAAACAAAACACAATATTGTTCTTATTTTGTTCACCTTTCTGTTTTTCTTAATATCCATATTTCTCACTTCCCTTTCCTTACCTGTCAAACTAGGACTCTTTAACATTCTTTATTGGGATGTGAGGCACCAGTGTTCAGTTGTTATACCTGACAGTGTGCTCAAGAGTGACTTCCGGGGGGTAGAGAGCTGGTACAGCTGGTAAGCCACTTGCCCTGCACAAAACTTACCTGGGTTTGATTCTCATCACCATAGATGGTCCCCTGCGTATTGCTAAGAGTTATCCTTGAGCACAAAGCCTGGGATAAACTCTGACCACACCCAAAAGCTAAAAAAAGAAAAGAGTGACTCCTTGAGGTGCTTGGGGGAGCGGGGGCATATGTTGTACTAGAAACTGAATGAGATCTTGCCTTACATTCAGTACTATCTCTCCAATCCCCAATTTGTAACATTCTTTTTTGTTGTTTGCTTGTTTGTTTTGTTTTTGCTTTTTGGGCCACACCTGGCTGTGCTCAGAGGTTACTCCTGGTTATCTGCTCAGAAATAGCTCCTGGCAGGCATGGGGGACCATATGGGATGCTGGGATTCGAACCAACGATCTTGGGTACTGAATCGGTTGCTTGCAAGGCAAACACCGCTGTGCTATCTCTCCGGCCCCCAATCTGTAGCATTCTTATTTCTTCATTCCTTCCTGACTTCCAACAGATTATCAAACACTCTGGATTCTTTTTAATCTTCACCTACCCAAACTGTCCTAAAAATGCAAAGATTCGGCTATCCCCAGAACACATCATACATGCTCATGTCTTCATTCCCTTACATAATGCCACATCCTCTTCCTAAAAAAAGTCACTTCTTTCCCATATTGGGCCTGTCTCAGAAATGAACATGAGGGCTAGAGCGATAGCACAGGTAGGGTATTTGTTTTGCACGCTAGGACCTGGGTTTGATCCTAGAGTCCCAAGGGTCCTCCTGAACACCAACAGGAATGATCCCTGAGCACAGAACCAGGAGTAATCCTGAGCACTCACTGCTGGGAGTGGCCTAATAACAAAAAAAAAAAAAAAAAGAAAGAAATGG
Source organism: Crocidura indochinensis (assembly GCA_004027635.1). Classification (NCBI taxonomy): domain Eukaryota; kingdom Metazoa; phylum Chordata; class Mammalia; order Eulipotyphla; family Soricidae; genus Crocidura; species Crocidura indochinensis. The sequence continues at coordinate 4,407 of PVKC010031155.1, forward strand.
ACATGAATAATTCAAGTACACAAGTACACTCTAGTTTGTGTGGGAGGCGATAAAGAGGCTACTGTTGCTATATCATTAACCCAGCTGCTCTGTTTCACCTGAAATTTCTGGAGGGGGAGCCCTTTTGTTGCCTCACTTGCCACTCGCTGAGCTTTTCATCAGCACTGAGAACGATCAAGGTGTGTGCTGAGAGCCAGGTCAAAGAACTGATGCGTCCTGGAGCCTAGGGTACACCATAAGTTCATTTCAGTACTTTGGAAGGACCAGGTTTCACTCCCTCTCCTTCCCCAAGCATCACAAGGTAACTTCCAAGTCCAGTAAGCAGAGTCAGAACTGTGGCTGCTCCAACTCACCTGTGCTGTAGCCACAGCCTTTGCATCCTTCCACAAGATGAGTTCCCCAATTTGGTCCCCAGACACTGCCACTGAGCCATCTGGGGCCCAGGCCACAGCAGTGATGGCTTCAGGACTCCTGGGGATACTTGTGTCATCTGTAGGAGAGAAGATTGAAAAATGATTCATCAGAAGCTCATCCACTGCTGAAATACAAGAAGGGATTCCAACTGCAACTGGACCGTCATGGTCCCAAAGCACCCCATCTCTCATACTTTACCTCTCTCCATGCTTCACTCACCTGTTTCTTTCTTAGGTACCTGCCAGAGGCGGACAGAACCATCCTCTGAGGCAGTCAGCAGGCAGCCAGAAGTCTCTGAAACAGCAGCTGCATTGACTGGGCCACTGTGTCCCAAGAGGATTTGTGTCTGAAACACCTAGGAGGAAAGGATGAGGGAGGAACAGTACTTGTGTGTGTGCATGTGTGGCGGGAATATTAATCCACTGGGAGATCATCCCACATATCCACTTCCCTTCCCACTCTCTCACCAGGAGTGGATTCCACAAGCGTGTGGCCCCATCCAATCCTGCAGTCACCACCAGAAGTTCTGTTCCAGACTGGCCTCCTAGAAGATACAGAGTCAGAAGGGAAAGGAGAAGAGGAGGGAAGCTGCAGGGAAAGGGAAGTAGTAGGCATGTCATCACCTGTTCGGGGCTCCCGGACAGCTGCGCATTGACTGATGGGTCCTGAATGTGCAGGGATGCTGGTCAGCTCCACACCCTGAAGGTCCCAAACTTTCAAAATTCCATCTCGGTCCACAGATACCACATGTTCCTCCTGCGCCAGAGCACAGGATCAGAGTGGTCATGGAGGATGGGTACCCCCACCACAGAGGAAAGAATAGAGCATTAGGGTTTAAAGAAGTGAAAGGTTCTTCTGGGGACAGAGATAGCATTTAGCAGGTAGGACACTTGCCTTGCATACAGGCATTACTGGTTTGAGCTCCAGAACTGCATATGGCCAGGAAGGAGCAAAGAGCCAGGAGTAAGCCCTGAGCAGTGCTGGGATGTGACCCCAAACCTCCCCACACACACACAAAAAAAAAGGGGGGGAAATGCTTCTTCCTCTTCATGGTTTTTCATAGATTCACTTCCATTCACGAACCTATCTCAAAATCCTAATCTTAGTGTAATCCTGGCTCTACAACTCATTCTTTTGGAGGGGAGATAGAAGAGATTAGTCACACCTGACTTTGCTCAGATCTTACTCCTGACTCTGTACTCAGGGATCACTCTTAGCAATTTTTCAGGGAAACCACTTCTGGTACTAGAGAGTTAAACTTGGGTCAATCACATGTAAATCATGCCATTAAGCCTTGTACAAACTCTCCAGCCCAAGGAGCCCATTCTTTATACTTCGTTTTACATTTCTCTACTCTGTGCTTTCCATTTCCCAGAGTCCCCAGCCTTCCCAGGCCCTGGGCGAACTCTGTTTCTTACCACAGCTGTCACAGAGCTCACAGCACTCTGATGGCCCAGGAAGCGGGCAAGCTGCTGTCCTGATTGGGGGCACCACAGCCCCACAGATCCATCACTGGAGCAGGAGACCTGCAGAGGCAGAGGTCAGGGTTGGAAAGATCAGCTTCTTCCTGACATTTTTAGCTGTATTTAGAGCATGTGCCAGTACAGATTCAGATTTTTCCTCTACTGCTAATCACTTTATGATCCGCATCTCATTATTCAACAAGGATAACAAATATGATCCGTGAATGTACTGAAATAGTTTCCAAGGGGCTGATGTCTCAATATCCAAGTTTTAGCACAATGCCTGGTTTTCTGCAAGCACTGAATAAATAGCTGCTTTTGTCCTTGCAACTGTCCTATAAACCAGAAAAGGAAAGGCTTGGCGGCCTAGAGACAAGGTAGGAGACAAAGACTCATTTCTGTTTGTTGTTGATGTTTGGGTGCCACACACAGAGATACTCAGGAGTTATTTCTAGTTCTGTGCTCAGGGATCACTCCTGGAGAGCTCAGAGAATCATATGGGATGCTGAAGATCAAATCCAGGTTGGTCGTGTGCAAGGCAAGCACATACCTTGCCCACTATACTTTCTCTCCAGCCTTTACTAAGCATCACATGTGGGGCCCGGGAGATAGCATGGAGGTAAGACGTTTGCCTTTCATGCAAAAGGTCATCGGTTCGAATCCCGGTGCCCCATATGGTCCCCCGTGGCTGCCAGGAGCAAATTCTGAGCATGGAGCCAGGAGTAACCCTGAGCACTGCCGGGTGTGACCCAAAAAAAAAAAAAAATAGCATCACATGTACATTCAAAGTTCTAATTCTAAGTTTTTTTTTTTTATCTTAGGACCAAAAATATTTGAAAGAAACACAATTACCAGCAGGCTCAGGGCATCTGAGCCCTTGGGAAGACAGTTTAATGTTTCTATTAAGAGCGTGAGGGGCCGAAGAGATAGCATAAAGGTAGGGCATTTGTCTTGCATGCAGAAGGATGGTAGTTTGAATCTTGGTATCCCATATGGTCCCCCGAGCCTGCCAGGAGCAATTTCTGAGCATAGAGCCAGGAGTAACCCCTGAGCACTGCCGGATGTGATCCAAAAAACAAACAAACAAACAAACAAACAAAGAGTGTGGATTTCCTTTCTTTTTCCTCTTTTAGGGGAGAGGATCTTGTATACTTTCATTTCAAGAATATTGGTTAACTGCACTCTTTTTATGTCTAAGGGAACATTTATTTACACTTCTTTTTTTTTTGTTTTTGTTTTTGTTTTTGGGCCACATCCAGTGATGCTCAGGGGTTACTGTGCTCAGAAATCGCTCCTGGATTTGGGGAACATATGGGAAACCGGGGGAATCGAACCGTGGTCCGTCCTAGGCTAGCGCAGGCAAAGCAGGCACCTTACCTCCGGCGCCACCACATGGCCCCTATTTATACTTCTTTAAACATACTACCACTCCAGAACACGTGCTTCATGACAGCACATTTGTTGTCCACTTCTACCACCTTGGGCATATTGTTTAATCTATATGAGCTCAGCATGCTGTCTGTGTAATTGTGATAATAGTCATATCTACTTTGCAGTATGTTGTTAAGATTAAATAAGGCCACATCAGTAAAGAGCTTAGTACAAGATCCAGCATATAGGCTTATTAGATAATAGCTCAGAGTGCTCTAAAAGGCTGGTAGAAAAGGCTGCACCTCCCCTAGGAGGAAGGATGTGTCCTAGGAGGAAGGTCTGTACCACCACCACTTTACTCACCAGGAGGTTGTCTTTGGTCCAGGCACAGCCAGTGACCCAGTCACGGTGACAGGCAGAGAAGGAGCAAATGAGAACAGGGGTTTGAGGCGTCCTCACATCCCAGCAGAGGAGGCTCTGAAAGGGTTTCAGGAAAGGAAGTAGTCAGGACCATGGGGAGGGGGGAACAGATCCCAGGGTCAGCTCTGATGCAAAGTTCCAAGAAAAAAGGTAACAGGGAAGGGACAAGGCCATATCCAGAGCAAGATGGTTGGCAGAGGAGTGATGGGAAATGGGCTGTTCCAGGAACCAGAGGGGCTGGGGAGGACTGGGGATCCACACAGGAAGAAGATTCTAGGCTTTCATGGCTCACCCGATCCCTGCCACCAGTGGCCAGGCTGCCTCCATCAGTACTGAAGCTGCAGCAGCTCACAGGACCCGTGTGTCCCCGCAGCACAGTACCATAGGGAAAGCTTGCTGTCTTCTGGGGCAACGTCAGAGCCAGCCTTGGCCACAACCGCACAGTGGAATCCTCTGCATTGGAAATAGATAGAGAGTGTGAGAATCTCCGAAGAAGCACAGAGGCTTCTGCCAGGCCAGAGACAAGGGCAAACAAAAGAGACTAAGGGCCAAGCCTGAGGCCATAGCCAAAGGGAGGGAGTTGGGGGTGTGGGGGGTGAGGGGTGAGTCACAGGCTGTGGAGAGGACCTGGGCAAAGTCAGAATCTAGTGAGAACACAGGACAGGAATGCCAGGCCCCAGCTCCTGCTCTTTAACTCCCTCCATACCTCCATGCTCTCAAGTACTTAGTGTCACTTCAACTAAATTCCCCTTCTTAGCATATTGGGGGCAGAGGGTGGAGGCATTGGCAATGAATTCTCAGAAAGTATTAAAACCAAGATGGGACCTTGTACAGTGGTAAAGCATTTGCCTTGCATGTGGCCAACCCAGGACAGACCAAGTTCAATTCCTGGCATCCCATATGGTCCCCTGAACCAGGAGCAATTTCTGACCACAAAGACAGGAGTAACCCCTGAGCACCGCTAGGTGTGGTCCAAAAAACAAACAAAAATTATCATCAGACCTATTTTGTGGATTGAGAACTGAATCTGATAAACACCTGCACAGGCCCAGTAGAAGGCTGGACAACCACCTTCCTCACTTCTGAGAGAGCATGTACAGAAATGGTGATAAAGAAAAGAAGGTGGACACCAAGTTTCAAGCTCTTCCCCTTGACAAATCAAAACAACAAACTCTGGGTTTTTTTGTTTCAGTTTTGGGGTCATACCTGGTGACACTCAGGAATTATTTCTAGTTGAGCTTGAGGTACCATATGGCATGTTAGGGATCAAACCTAGGTTGGCTGTGTTCAAAGCAAGCACTTACCCACTGTACTGTGACTAGTCCCAGCAACAGATTCTAAGGGAAGGTGACAGGCCTGTCACCTTGAAAACCTATGTAAAACTTAGGACTGACTTTTCTTTCCCATAAAAAGCAATTCGTCACTCCAGCCTGGCCTCCCAAGAAATCAGGTGGCAAGGACCATTTCCTACACCAGGCAGAACAGGAGTATGTTTGATGACTGCCACATGGGGCTAATGAGACATCAGGTCTATGGTGCAGATGCTCATTTTATGCTCTCATCAATCCTATATTTCTCAGGCATCTTCCCTTCCTGAGGATGCCACCTCTCTTCTGACTTCATATAAGTCGTCTGCAACAGAACTAAGGTCATTCTGCCCAATTGTAACCACAGCTCCCTCCCTCATACAGGAAATCTAACCCTTTTCCCTTCCTACCCCTTTGGTCCCCTTGGTTTTTGTGATGCTCGAGGCTTACTCCTGATTCTGTGCTTAGAGATTAGTCCTGGCAGTGCTCAGAGGAATAGAAGTAGAGCCACTTCAAAACCTGTTTCAACTGCAGACAAGACATGTACCTTAACCCCTGGACTATCTTTCAACCAATCCCAGCCTTTCTCAAGACAAATCTGCCTCTGGGCAGACATTCAAAAGACATAGGAACTGCTGGAATGTCCCAGAATCAGAAGTCTAGATAGATTTAGCAAGATAAAGCCTTTTGAAAGTTGTTAAGCACATTATGTATACATGTTTTCAACAAGAAAGCTATATGAGCATATTTGAAAGAAACAGAGTCACAACCCTGCCAGTACCTGAGTACCCAGAAATACCTGAGGCAGAAGCCAAGAGTTCCTTTGAGGTGGCCAAACCCAGTACAGGCTTCTGGTGTGTGGGCTGGAGCCAGAGGGACTGAAGGCTGCAGTTTTGGAGCTTCCAGCCCTGCAGGGCCCCATCTTCTGCCCCACTCACCAGCACTTCAGGGCTTAGCCAGGCCAGCGCTGACACCGCCACATCAAGTGCTTGGCACTGAGCTCCCTGGGAGCCTAGGACATGAGAAAAAAAATGAGTAGGACTCCTGAGGCTCAACTTTTGAGTTCTCTGAGGGGACGGTTGTTTGGGAGTTTTTTTGTTTGTTTGTTATCTCTGGGGCTCAAACTCAGGATCTTGCACAAAGAAAGCAAGTGTTCTATCACAAGCCAAAGCCCCAGTTCAAGCCAGTAAAACCTATAGAAAAGGGGTCAGGATAGGTCTGAGAGTATTTTCCCAAGATTCAAATACCTCATCCCTTATCCCTCTGGTACCTGAAGAGATTTTGTAGATCCTAATGCCATCTTCTCTGTACCCAACAGCCACCTGATTGCCATTTGGGCTGAGAGCCACAGAGAGGGCAGGAGAGAGAGAAGAGGATCCAAGAGCCCCACGGGGCTGACCCAGAGAACCAGACCATACGTTAACCTGAAAGTGAAGAAAAGGGGATTAGGGGCCAGAGTGATAGTTTAGGGAGGACATTTGCCTTGCACACAGGGGACCTAGGTTTAATCTTCAGCATCCCATATGAGAGAAAGAGAGGGAGAGGGAGGGAGAAAGAGACAGAGTGAGGGAGGGAGGGAAGAAAGGAGGGAAGGGCGGAGGGAGGGAGGGAGGAATGATAGTGCAGCAGGGCAGCAAACAAGGTGGTTTGCCTTGCACATGGCCAACTTGGATTTGATCCCCAGCATTTCATATGGTCCCCCTGAGCACTGTTAGGAGTGATTTCTGACTGTAGGGCCAGAAGTAACCTCTAAGCATCAATGAGTTTGATCCCAAAACACCTCACTTTCACCCTAAGTGAAAGTGGCGCTTCCAGAGGCATTTCCCTGAGTGCTCCCATTGCACTCCCACACTAGTCATGCTATTCCAGAGTCTCTTCAAGCAAGCCCGACCTTCCCATTCCTTTTTCTTACTCCATGTCACCAGCTACTATGAATTCACCTTGCCATCCTCGCCAGTGGTCAGTAATTGGCACCTAGAGTTCAGGTAGAGTGCAGTAGAAATAAAGCCATGGTGGGCAGGGAAAGCTGCCAGCCGGGCCCCCTCCTGCCAGGCCCACAGCTCCAGCATCCCGTCTAGTCGGCCCACAGCCACTACTCGCCCAGTTGCACTGAAGACCAACGTGCGCACAGAGGCTCCTGGAGCCCCAAGTTCCTACAAAGGGAGGTTGAAAAGAGAAAGCAGAACCCATCTCATGACCAGCCCAGAGTAACATAGATACGGCTGTCTGACATTCCCACTTCCCATCCAACCCCATTTCCTCCATCTTACCTTGGTGACCTGAAGCCCTTCTGTCTGGAAGAAGCTAAGGCTGCCAGCCCAGCTGCCTACAGCAAAGAGTTGCCCCTCAGGGTGAAAGACCACACAATTCAGGGGACGGGGGCAGGTGTACTGGGAAGCCAGCTGTCCTCGCACAGTGTCCCATAGCTGGAGAAAAGGGAAATGGTGGAATCAATCTGAGTAGCTCCCTGCCCTCAGTTGGGCCTAGCAGCCATAGCCTCCATCATACCCAGAGATGGTATGTCTCTGGCCAACCCATCATTACCTTTAGGTGTCCCCCCAGGCACACAGTGGCTAGCAGCCGGTGGTCAGGACTGAGGCAGCAGTCAGTGATTTGGTGCTCGTGTGCCTTGGTCTGAAGCACCCTATTTCAAGCAGAGTCAGAAATTAAGGAACCCCTTAAGCAGATTTCCACCTCATTCCCCTCTCCCTGTGGTTCTCACACACAGAGCAAGTCCTCTCTCACCGGCAGCCATGCTGTAGGTCCCAGAGTTCCAGGAGTCCATCAAAGGCAGTAAGAAAGAGAACGGTGTCCGAGAGGAAGGAACAGGAGGAGATCCCATCACAGCCGCTCACCATAGATTTCTCCTCCTTTGAAAACACTCCTCCTGAGTGTGCATGCATGCTCAGGATCCTCCTGTCACCCCCACTCTGTGTCTGGCCACTCCCCACCTTGACAAGAAAGGCTGAGGCATCAATACTTTAGTGACAGTAGTTTCAAAAGGTGGTACTGGGGCCTCCACTCCAGGACACCTGATAAAGCCCAAAGTGGGGCCAGAGAGCTCTCAGGGCTCAGCATATTAGAGAAAGTGCTTTGCAGGCAGAAAGTCAGAAGCAATTTCTCTCCTGCCTCTTTCCCGAGTTTTTTTTTTTTTTTTTTTAATGTAACGCCTAGGTCTCCACTCCAGATTTAACCTGATTAACTCAGGTTCTAGTGGGGGCTTTAAGACTAAAATGGGACTATATGTGCCTTCCCACTCCAAACTCGATACGTATCCCTAAGACCCATACACTTTAGATGGGTCTGATGAAAGAATGGTACGCACATACATACATACATATAATGGGGTGGTTATTGTCCAACTGTCTGAACTACTCTCATCTTACTTCCTGTAAGTACACTCAAAGGCAATCATGCCCCACAGTTTCCAGGCAACACGGCCCCACTCTTGTTTACCTAAGTTCTGTTACTCAGCCCAGAATGTTTGCCAGTCTCTACCTCAAGTCCTCAGGTAATTAAGTGCACAGTTCACTCAGGAGTGGCCTAGGCCTTTAGTAACCTTTAGTTCCTTTTTCACCTTGCGAGTCTTATCTGTACTAGGTAGGCAAGGTCAAACCCCCAAACACCATGTTCTTAGTAATGCTTATTAAGTATAGTGCCTTAAATGAGCACTTGAAGCAAATATTTGCAATGTGACTGATTTCTTTTTCTTTCTTTTACTTTGGGGGAGGAGAAGAGTGGGTCATACCCAGTGGTGCTCAGGGCTTACTCCTGGCTCTGTGCTCAGGGGTCACATCTGGTAGGGCTTGGGTATGATTTATTTCTTGACCAAGTACCTTCTTTGATGGTGCCAAGGATTAAACCCATGCAAGGCCAACCATCTGATTCCAGGTCAACCAATCTGACAGGAGGAAAGGCTACAGAAACAAACTGAGTAATGGGGGCTAAAGAGCTCCAAATCCTAGATTGCATGCTTTGCAAATAGGAGGCCTATATTAAACCCCAGACGAGTGTGGTAGTGCTAGGAAGAACCTGAGTACCAAGTTTATAGTAGGCCCTGAGTAGCACTGAGTGTGGTCCTGAAACTGAATGAACAAATAAATCAGGGTGGTAAAAATTGGATTTGGCTTGTCAGGGGCTTAGGGAGCCTGTGAAGTCTCTCGGAGGGTAAACTCTGCCCCACCCATCCTGAGTGCCATACCTGCCAGGTTCTCAGGTCCAATAGGTATACCGTCCCATTGGCAGTACCCACAGCTGCCCTTTGCCCATTAGATGTGAAGGCCACAGCTGTGGGTGTGGAAGAAAGCTGCAAAGACAGGCTGGGGCTAGACAAGATGAAAGGGAAGAAATGAGAAATAGGAACAGAAATGCAACAAGTATTAATGTCTTCATTTCTAAGCCTCAGCCCCACCCTAGCCCCCTCTCCACTGGAATTCTGGTCTGTCTAGTCTCAGAGGAGGTGGCAGTTTGCTCTCTGGTGAGCCTAACAGTCTTTTTTTTTTCTTTTAACTTCGATTTTCCAGAAGACTGACCTTTGTTCACTCCCCACAGTTTGGGGTTTATTCAGCCATCGCACCATGTGCTGGAGCTGCCATCGCCTGGAAAGCTGAGGAGCCTGACAGCAAAGAGGAGAGTCCAGGGGCTGGTTGGCAGCCAGTTGGGGCAGGAGAAGGGGGTACTGTTGAAGGATTAGAGCATGCTGCCTGAGGAAGGTGTTGAAGACAGCAATGTCAGCATCTGGAAAAGTTTCTTCCTCCTCGGCAACTAAAGAAGCTACAGAAAAACAGCAGAGTATCACAGAGGAGTCAGCCTGGACTACTGCCACCACAGTACTTAAGACAATCCTAAGTCTTAAAGGATGATTATGCAACTGTGGCTCTCTGGCCCTTCAGGAAGAATCTCTCTCTCTGTGTGTGTTTTATTTTTTTGGGGGGGGAGTTGTTTTTGTTTTTGTTTTGGCTTTTGGGTCACACCCGATGACACTCAGGGGTTACTCCTGGCTATACGCTCAGAAATCACTCCTGGCTCGGGGACCATATGGGATGCTGGGGGATCGAACCACAGTCCATCCTAGGTCAACCGCATGCAAGGTAAATGCCCTACCATTGTGCCACCGCTCTGGCCCCCAGATGAATATCTCTTAAGCACAGAGCTCTGGAGCAGGAGCTATCGCTCAAAGGACTGAGACCAAAGGAGATAAAACACAGATTTCACCAT